>JAULKM010105400.1:0-24537 GCA_032355605.1 Rubia tinctorum | reverse complement strand
TAGTATCAAAGAGGAATAGAAGATTTATCTTCACAACAAGTAGTAAAAGTGTTGAATAGGTTATATGTCAATGATAGTTAGAAGGCTTGGAAATATAAGTCAATTGCCCCCAAGATCCCGTAATCCTTGTTTAATCCCGTTGTAGTAATTGTACGCTTTGGTAGTTTAACTCGTCTTTAAATTGTTAATTTAGAAAACCAAACCACAAACCCCCTTTAATGTGCTTTTATATACATGTGTATCTATGTATCTAGCGTAGATTTTACCATTTTATGAGCAAACACTTGAGAATATCCTCCGTCTCCGTAGACGGTACCGACTTGCCATACTATCTACTTAATTGTATTTAGTAAGCAAAAGGGCATAAAAATAGCATATTTGAGAGGTATGGCGACGACCTCCCAACGCCTAACATACAAAACTAAGTAATCTATTACAAGAAGTGTAGCTCAAAGCGTACGACTTACAATTTTTCAGTTCAGCGCACGACGTACGAAACTAAAACAACAATTACAAGAAGTGTAGCGCAAGGTGTACGACTTTCACCCTATCAGTCACAGTGCATGACGTGCGAAACATAAATAAGTTTTACAAGAAGTGTAGCACAAGGCGTACGCCTTTCATCCCATCAGTCATAGTGCACAATGTACAAAACTGAGGTACTAGCTATGAGAAAAGCAGTGCAAGGCATACAAGACTCGAATGATCAAGACAATAGCTACCCTCGGGGTATGGTTTATTGGCCTAGAGTTTATGATACTCGAAGGTTGAAAATACTCCATCTCCTCGAAACATGGCTATCACCCATGGTTTCAAGAGAATAACTACCCCTTGGGTTTGTTTCTACAACCATGTAAGGTCCTTCCCAGTTTGAGGCTAATTTACTTTCGGGCTCCCGCTTGCTTTTTTTTCCTCTCATGACTATATTTACATGAGCAAACTGGACCCTTCGAACTCTCTGGTCATAATATCTCTTAACCTTTCCCTTTACCCTTACCTCGTGTAGGGATGATAATACCCGTTTTTCCTCCACCGGGTTGAGATTCACATGACAGTTTTCTTCATTAGCTTCTTCTTCTAGTGCCGCTACCACCCTCGGGATCAGTACCCCAATTTCTACTGGAATTACAACCTCGGAACCCTATACTAATCCATACTGTGTTTCTCTTATAACAGATGTTATAGCCGTCCGATAAGCCCACAAGATGCTAGGTAGCTCGACTATCCAATTTCCCTCAACCCCTTCAAGTCTATCCCGTATCCCATTAACAGTAGTTCGATTAATAACCTCAACCTAGCCATTAGCTTGGAGGTGGTAAACCGCCGTTACTTTTTGCTGAACTTTCTACTTCTCGCACTATCCTTTGAAAGGATTGTGGGCAAACTGTGTCCCGTTGTAAGTTATGATTGTTCTCAGAATACCAAAACGATAGATTATGTTCTTCCAACAGAATGTTATAACTGACATCCCTTTCATATTTGTTGCTCTGCCTCAACCCATTTTGTAAATGAGTTTGGACGCAGTCATAAAATCAAAAGAGGTTCACAAACATGTATCTTTGAAGAAAAAACAAAGGCTGCAAGCAAAAACTCTAGCTTTTGCTTCTAGAGTTCACCGGAGAGAAAATGTTCTTGAAAAATATTATTATGAATGATAAAATCTCAGAATAATAAAAGAGATATTTAAATACTATGATGAAACCCTATAATGATAAAAAAATTAATTCAAAAATAAAAAAACACTCAAAAAAGTAAATTGTCGATATGGGTCAGGTCAAAATGGGTCGGGTCGGATTTTGACCCAAATCGACCCGTTTTGACCCATTTACAGTTTTACCTCATTTTCTTGAAAACAAATTATTAAAAAATTAGTTTCATACAGAATGTCCACCAATAATTTAATTCACAAACAAGTTTAACATTCTTAATTTTTTATAAAACTAAAAATAATTTTAAAAAATTACTATTAACTATAAACAACATATTTATTATTATATAAATTATATTCATAATTGTATAAATAAATTTTAGTTAAATTATATTTTTTTAATGAAATATTAAAAGTATTCTAACTAAATATAATGAAAATAATTGTATTTTTCTTTATTGAGTGAATAATTTATAATTAAATATAATATAATAATCTTATTTTAAATTATATAAAAATAAATCATAATTTATTTATTATTTAAATATTATTATATTTAAAAATAATATATTTTATTTAAAAATAAAAATTTTACTATTTTTCATATGATTTTATTCAATTTGGATCGACCCACGACCCAGTCCGTCCCGATCCAACTCGACCCAAAATTATAGGAATTATGACCCGACCCAACCTGACGCATTTGTCCCAAAATTTTGGGTCAATTTGGGCCGGGCCAGCTGACCCGCCCCGACCCATGAACACCCCTAATATTGACAATTATAGTACTCGTCAAGAGGGTCCGACACATCCATTTTTTCCTGATTTTGACTCCGGCCGCAAAAGTTATACTCAAAACCGTATCAAACCTTTATGGTGATCCATAGCTTCTTCAATATTTACCGTCATTCGTCCTGCATCGGTCTCCTCCACCTGTGAAGAACTCGACCATGAGTTCTCTTCAGGATAGAGAACCTCATCCTCATGGTACTCATAAATATCAACCACATCAAAAGTTTGGAAATACACATAGTATATGGAAGAGCTAGAACATAAGCATTATCATTAATCTTTTGCAACACCTTAAACAGACCATACTTACATGGTTTGAGCTTTTTGTATGTACCAACTAGGAATCGCTCCTTGCACAAGAATACCATGACATTATCTCCTTCCTTGAAAATCTTGAGCCTCTAATGCTTATCAGCAGCCTCATTATTCTTCTTCCTGGTAGCCTCCATATGAGCCTTAACAGATTCCTTGGTCTCCACAATCTCCTTAGCCAAATTTTCTACCCACTTGCTAACTCCAGGAACCTTTGCCAACTCGACCAAATCCACCACATACTTCATAATAGTAAGTATAAAGAAAAGAAAATGGAGATTTTCCCTTAGTTGAATGCACTACACTATTATAAGCAAATTTGACCTGAGGCAAAGCCAAATCTCACTGCTTGGGCTTCTCACAACAAATACTACGAATCATATTTCCCAACGTTCTGTTCGTCACCTCAGTCTGCCCGTCAGTCTTGGGATGGGCTGTAGAACTCTTATTTAACGCAGTCCCAAACATCATCCATAAAGTAATCCAAAAATGACCGAGAAAATTTGTATCCCAGTCTAAAGTAATGGATCTGGGAACTCCAGGGAGATGAACAACTTCCCAAAAAATTGTATGCAATAAAGTGCGACATCTTGAAAAACTTTTCCACCACTATGAAAAAAGAATCTACACCACATTTGGCACGAGGGAACCCAACACAAAATCCATAGCCAATTCTTTCCAAATATATTCAATAACAGGTAATGGCATATAAAGACCAGTATTTTGAGACTGGCCTTTAGAAACCTAGCAGACATAACACTTCTTGACAATGGTGCCTTCGTCCCTCCTCAAATTCGACCAATAATACCTCTCCTCCAAACTAGAAATAGTCTTATCTCTTCCCAAATGACCACTAAGACCGCCGTCATGCAAATCCCGTATTAGTTTCTCCCTCAACAAAGAGTAAGGAATGCATAACTGATCTCCTTTGAACAGATAGCCATCACGAACATGAAAATCTACTCCATTAATATTTCCCTCGTTGAACTTCACCCATAAAATCTTCCCCATGCAACTCCTTTAAACATTCAAAACCAACTATTTTCGGTTCCAAAGTTATCAACAAAGAATCCCCCCTACTCAAAGCATTTGCCTCCTTATTCAACCTTCCTGACTTATGCTGAATAATGAAAGGAAACTTTTGCAGATAAAGGACCCACCGAGCATGCATTTTATTAATCATCTTCTAGCTATGGAGAAACTTCAAACCCTGATGATTAACAAACAGAATGAGCTCCCTCTGAATCAGGTAATGTTTTCACTGTCACGGAGCTCTAAAACAGCATAGAACTCATGATCATAAGTACCCCAATTTTGCTGAAACTTCTTAGTTTCTCACTAAAAAATGCCACTGGCCTCTTCTTCTGGGATATTACATCCCAAATCCCTACACCACTAGCATCATATTCTGCTTCAAAAACCTTATCAAAATCGGGCAAAGCTAACGCGAGCTCAGTACATTGCTTTTCATTGATTAGGGAAAAACTCTGCTCCTGCTAAGGACCCCAATGGAATTTTCCCTTCTTCAAACACTCAGTTATGGGAGAAGTCACATCATTGAAAGTCCAGATGAAATGTCTATAAAATGTAGCTAGACTATGGAAACTTTGTACCTCCGTTACAAATGTCGATTCTGGCCATTCGCAGATAACACACACTTTATTCTCACCAATCTGAATCCCATCTTCACCAACAAAAAAACCCAGAAAAAGTAACGTGTTGGTGCTGAGCGTACACTTTTTTAGGTTATTGTACAACGTACAACTGATTTTCAGGAAAAACCAACAACACCTTCTTCAAATGCTTTAAATGTTCCTCTTTGGTCTTACTATAAATCAGGATTTCATCAAAGTAAACAACCACAAAAGAAACAATGAAAGGGCGTAAAACCTGATTCATCAACCTCATAAAGGTACTTTGGGAATTGAACAATCCAAAAGGCATCACCAGCCACTCGTACAGTTCATCCTTGCTCTTGAAATCCATCTTCCACTCATCTCCAAGCCTCATACGAATATGATGATACCAACTTCGAAGATCAATATTCGAAAACACCTTCAAACCCGTCAACTCGTCAAGCATGTCCTCCAATCAAGGAATCAGAAATCGATACTTGATAGTAACCTTGTTAATCACCCTACTATAACCACACATCCTCCGCTTATTTACCTGCTTAGGAATAAGAAGAACATGAACCGCACAACGACTCATACTCTCCTGCCCTTCTTCAACAAGCATTTGATCTGTTCCCTCAAAATCTCATTCTCCCTCAGGTTCATGCGATAGTGTGGGAGGTTTTTCAAGCTAGCGTTGGGAACCAAATCAATCTGATGCTGAATATCACGCATAGGAGGTAACTCATTTGGAAGCTCATCACCCTTTAGCTACTTGAAATCCTCCAAAATTGCAAGCACTTCCACTGGAATCTGTGTCTCTTCCTTCTCACCACTCAGCAACCCCTCATCACCACGGGATAGAAAAAATCACTTTCAACAACAACCCCATCAAGTTCTTCTTCACTTCATGCCATAGCCAGAAATTGACTGCTTACTTCCTACGACACTGTCAAAATTTTGAACAAGAGCCATAGAAATGTTATACCCACCTCATGAAAACAACATGACATTGTTACACCATTTGTGAGTAACGTCATTGTCAAATTTCTAAGGCCACCTAACAACACATGGCACATATCCATATCCAGTACATCACAAAACACGTTCTACCTATAATACTTCCCAATTAAGATAGTAACACTATAAGTTAATGTCCCCTTAACCTAATTACCCTTACTAACTCAACCTAAGGTATAAGGTTTTTCATGAGGCTCAGTGGGTAAGTTAAGACATTAAACTATTTCATAGAATCAAGGTTTTCAAAACTGCCAATATCCATAATTAAATTGCACAACTTTTTATTAATCGAATAGTGGGTTAGGCTTCCCTTCGTCCTTAAATGACAAAGGAATACGCTACAACACAATGGAGACCTTCTTAGTTGCCTCCTCTTCAACAAACTCAGCACCTTCATACTCATCCGATGCATTATCTTCGCAATCTTTTTCCAGAAGAGCAATGGTCCTCAATGGGCAAACATTCGACATATGTCCCACTCCACTACAACGAAAACACTTTTTACCACATGACTTAGCATATGGGTTAGGCTGTCTCTACATCGGTTCCCTGTGGGAACACCCTTTTATCCTGCGCGCCACCTGAATCGCCACCACCGGTACCAAGGTTAAAGTCCTTGGTTACCACGGTCTTATCTTTACTTCCAGAAAACTCAAAATTGCTTTATGGCCAAAATTTCTGAACTCCAGAAAAACCACCACCTTCACCATGATGGGGGTTCTCCATCATCTCTGCTTTCATGGCCAAAGTTTGAGCCTCGGTCAAAGTCCACACTGTCTCTAACCCCATCTTCTCCTGAATTGAAGGTTTTAGGAAACTAACATACCTAGCCACCTTTTGATTATCAGACTTTCCATGCTTATTGCATTCACTATAACGCATATATTCAGCAGTGTATTCCTGAACTGATCAGCTTGTACAAAATCTACTAGTAACCAACGGGCAAAAATCGATCCAGCATCATCTGCTTCATCTTTCTCCATGATCTGATCGAATTCTTGTTTCGCTTACACATTGAATCAGCCAGCCTGTCCCACCACATAGCAGCGGTACACTTCAACTTAACTGTGACCATCTTGACTTTCTTGTCCTCGGTAATTTCCATGACCTCAAAAAATTGATCCACTTTAATCTTCTAATCCAGCAAGTCTTCTACACCCATGGATCCATAAAACAAGGGGATGTCATCCTTAACCCAGTAATCACAATTATTCCATTGATTACCCTGGTTTGTCCCTATTTTTCGTGTCGGTAAATTCCTCATATGAACTTGATGAATCATTGATGATATTCTTCCCTTTAGATTCCTCTTGGACGATCGCTCGCCATTTATCAGAGCCTCCACCCTTGTTGACATTGCCTTCATTTTCCTATTCATAGCAGTTAGTGATGCGATAATCGCATTCCCTTCCGCCTTGGTTAATGGTTTGTCACTTAACATGAATCAATGGAAAAGGTCAGGAGAAAATACTGCTCGGATACAATTAGATGCAGTCAAAAAATCAAAAGAGATCCGCAAGCACAAATCTTTGAAGAACAATCAAGGGCTGCAAGCACAAATCCTCGGTTTTGGTTCTTGAGTCCACCAGAGAGAAAATATTCTCGAAAATATTATTGTGAATGATAAAATCTCTAAATAATACAATTGATCTTTAAATACTATAATGAAACCATGGAATGATAAAAAGGGAATTTGGAATTAATTCCAAAATAAAATGAAAATCGAAAAACACTCAAAGCTGTAAACCGTCGTATTGATCCCTTAAATGAGCTCAAATGGCCAAAAAAATCATGCATCACGATATAATAGTGACAATAGTAGTACTCGTTGAGACGGTTCCTATGGATCCAGCCTTGCCTTATTTTAACTCTGACACAAAAGTTATGCTCAAAAACATATCGAACCTTTCTGGAAATCCATCGTTTCTTTAATCTTCTTCGTCATTCTCCTTATGATAATGTATGGGCTAGAGTGACCCAATAGATATCAAGAAGTGTAAACAAAGGGCCTACTCTCCAGGGACGCTGCCTGTCTAGCAGGACCGCTACCTAGGAGAGAAACGAAGTAAGTACTGCATGTGGGTAATGATGGGATGGCTCCAGTCCCATCATCCACCAAATCGCATATAACAAGGAAGAGTACTAGACACAAGGTAAGATTTTCCAAATCAGACTACTATTCACTTGGATACTCCTCTACTTGACTCTCATGGCTAACGGGATCGTCGGAGTAGACGCATCCCTGGGCCTGCCTGCCTGACCTTTCTCTGCATATCTTCTAGGTTCAGGTGCATCTTGAGCTGAAGGGGATCGACATAAAAGATACTGCAAATTTTGGTATTAAAATTGGTGCCGTCTGTGGGGATTTTGCAAAAAACAAAAAGCATTGAACATTCACGCAACTTGAAGAAAATGGAGGTAAGGGAACCAGCGATCATGTATAACTAGGTGACGATGGAGGACACGACACAAGGGGATGAGCCTGCCCTGACTCTGAAGCCGACCGGGGAGAGACATCAAATCTGCACGGGGGAGGAGGTGTTGAACAACTCGTAGATTCTTCAAACAATAATGGCATTTGAAAAAGAGGTGATGAACAGGTTAAGAGAGATGGAGGATAAACAGCCCCAATGGAGGGGGCACGGCGTGTGCCTGGTGGAGCTTTTCCCAGAGCAACATGGAGATTCTGAAGCACCCACTAGAAGAGAGAAGGCGTCACAAATGATCCAAACCAAAGCGATAGGGGCAGTGAGAAGTACGGCTTCATCAAAAAAGAAACCAAGCAGAGCCGAGGAAACGATGGCGGACCACGAATGGGGAGAAGGTTATGTACCACTCCAAAGAAACAGGAAGGAGAATGGGCAGAAAGTGCCGCGAAGAGAAATGCACGAGGGTCCAGCCACGCAGATCCAAGCTAGAAGCTTGTCGTTCCCCAGGCGGGTACAGATGTTCACGACAGACCCAAAGGTAAAAATACCAATGAACCTGGGTCAGTACAATGGCAAGGCAGACCCAGAGGACCATCTACACACTTTCTGTGCCAACATGGCCACTTTTTCGATTCCATAAACTATATGGTGCAAGGTGTTCGCGAACACGCTGACAGCTGCGACTAGGGTATGGTTCAGAAACATGGAGGATGAGATGATAGACAGTTTCTGCCAGTTGGAGGAAACTTTCCTCACCAGTTTCATGCAAAGGAAGAAGTTTCAGAAGACGAGGTCTTTGATGATGGTCATTTGGAAAAAGCAGGAGGAAACAATGTCGGCATACTGGGAGAGGTTCCACGATGAAGCAAATCAGGTAGAGAAAAGGAGCAGCCAGTTCGTCATTGACACTTTTGTGAACGACCTCAAACACGAGTTGTTGTTGTAAGACTTCACCCTTGACCCGACATCCACTGTTGATGAATTGATTAGGAGAGTGAGAAATTACCACAAGGCAGACTTGGCTGATAAAAGGAGAAAGGAAGTATCAGGGGGCCATAATCAGCGCAGAGCTGACAAGGATAACTCAGAGGGAAAAATGAAGAAAACAGGGGAAGATCAAACATGGAACATACCGGTGTTCGGCAGGTTCAACAGGTCAGACAGAGCATTCACCCCGTTGATTAAAACCCTCGGGGAGGTCTTCACGTTGTGTTTAGGAAAAGGTATCTTGGACGTCCCGCCTAAAATGAGGATGCCGCCAGGAAGGAGAGACAAGTCTCAGTTTTGTGATTACCATGATGATCATGGCCATGACATGAACAACTGCATTCACCTAAGATATACCATAGGTAATGCGGTACAGAGGGGAAAGCTAATGCACCAGGTGAAGAGCACAAAAGAGCATAACAGGGCCACCTACTAGGGCAAGAACAAGTACGACGGATACCGCAAGTAGCAGGACAATCGGGTCAAGGAAAAGAGACCCGACAGGGACAAAAAGTAAAGTAAAGGAAGGAAGATGGCCCAGGCTGAGAAAGTTGACAAGCCTCAAAAAAGGCAGACAGAGAACACCTCTGGCAAAAGGGAAAGGGCAGCCGCCAAAGTGACAGACATATACGCCATCATAGGCGAGAGTGCAGGGGAAATACTGAATTCCAACTAAAGGCGCGTTGCAGACAAACTCCACGGCTGACACCGGAGGAGAGGAAACTGGGAGTGAACGAAGCAATAACGTTCGATGACAGAGACCCGATACCGGATAGACCTGCAGGGCCAGACGTGGTGGTGATTACAGTCAGGTAATCGATAAGAGAATTCACCGGGCATACGTTGATGGTGGAAGCTCGGCGAAAGCCATGTACTGGCACTGTTTTGAGAAGCCGGATGAGAATACCAATGGGAAGTTAGAGCAAACAAATATCCCACTGTTGACTTTTGTAGACATAAAAGTATGGCTGGAAGGAACCATACTCCTCCCTGTGAAGGTGTGACAAGGAAAGAGAAGCAAGACGGTAGACATGAATTTCATAGTTGTAAAGGCAAAAAACCCCGACAATTTAATATTGGGCAGGCCAGCTTTAGCATTGCTAAAGCTCATAGTGTCGACCCTGCACCTTTTGTTAAAATTCATGACAAGACAGGGAATAGCAATGGTGAAGGGGGATCAACATAGAGCCAGGGAATGCCACAGGATCACACTCAATAAGTGGAAGCGAGGTGACGAAGGCGGAGGTAGTGGGACGTAGGTCGCAAGGCAAATCCTGTCAGATTAATAATGGGTGGAAATGATGAAAATGACCCAATGAAGCTGGGCGCGAAGGTGGAAAAGATAGTTTTAAACGAAGGACAATCGGTGCAAGTAGGGATTGACCTCCCGCCTTGGGTGAAGGACCAACTGATAAAGGTCCTGGAGGGAAATGGGCAAGATTTTACCTGGAAGATGGAGAATGTGACGGGAGTGTCGAAATACGTAGGCTGTTATGAGCTGATGGTGGACCCGTCCTGTAGACCAGTCAAAAAATGGAGGATATTATTTAGAGAGAGGTATAAAGTGGTCAACAAAGAAGTGTACCAGCTAGTGGCAGCGGGGATCCTGGAAGAGGTACCTTACCCAACGTGGCTGGCAAACCCAGTGCTGGTCAAGAAATGGGATGGCAGTTGGAGGATGTGTGTAGACTACAGAGACCAGAACAAGGCTTACCTGAAGGATTGCTATCTCTTGCCAGTCATTTACCAAAAGGTAGACACTCTTACCAACTATTAAATTAAATGTTTTCTGGATGCATACAAGGGATACCACCAGATTCCCATGTTGGAAAGCGGCGTGGAAAACTGCTTTCATCATAGAGAAAGGGGCTTTCAGTTATCTAATGATGTTTTTTTGCCTGAGAAACATCGGGGTAACATATCAAATAGTGTAGACAAGGTATTCCAGAAACATATTGGTAAGAACCTGGAGGTGTATGTGGATGACATGGTGATAAAAAGCAGCCAATACGAGGCTTTCAGAAGGATGTCAGGGAAACTCTATTGCAGTTCAGGAAGACCTGGATGAAATTGAACCTGACTAAATGCCAGTTTGGAGTAGGAGCAGAAAAGTTCATGGGTCAAATGGTGTCAAACGAGGTCCTGTGGGTTAACCCCAAAAAGATAAGGACAATTCTATAGATGAAGCCATTGAGCACAGTGAAGGAAGTTCATAGTCTAAACGGGAAGCTAGCCGCTATGGACCGTTTTATGTCGCGAGCGGCTGAAAGGGCAATCCCATTTTTCAAAACTCTGAAAGGATGTGTGGAAAAGAATGAAACGGTGCAATAAGGAGGAGCCTCGGGATAAGGCATTTGATGAATTGAAGACATATCTGGAGGATTTGCCCATGTTGACCAGTCCGAGGAAGGGGGGAAACCCTATACTTGTATTTGGCAGTGAGCGATGAAGTCGTGAGCGGGGCACTGGTTAGAGAAGAAAACAAGGTACATAAACTAGTATACTTTGTCAGCAGGGCCTTGCAGGGCCCTGGACAGAGGTATACGAGTCAAGAGAAGCTAGCCTTGGCCCTGGTCCATGCAGCAAAAAGGCCGAGGCAGTACTTTCAAGCGCATCCTGTGGTGGTCCTGACAAACCAACCGTTCAAAGCAATACTGACAAATCCATAAAGTTAAGGGAGGTTAATGAAGTGGGTTGTGGAGTTAGGAGAGTATGCTATTGAATATGTCGCGAGATGAGCAATTAAGGGGCAAGTGATGGCAGACTTTTTGGCATTAATGCTGAAGGAGAAGAAGATGAAAAAGGCTACAGCAGAGGTTGAGCCTCAGCCTACGAACTGGGTCGAAATAATAGACCCAGACGTAGGGAATCTATACATGGATGGGGCATCCGAAGTAGAGGGAGCGGGTACATGCCTAGTAATATCAGACCCAGAAGGAGTGGAATCAACCTATGCCTTACAATTCAAGTTCCCGACCTCCAATAATGAAGCTGAGTACGAAGCTCTGATTACGGGACTAGAGATAACCAGGAAGCTAGGGGCTACGAGGCTACAGGCCTATGGAGATTCGATGCTGGTAGCCAACCAGTACAATGTACAGTACACAGCCAGGGAACCGGCAATGATGAAGTACAGGGATAAGGTAAGAAGTTTGGCGGCCGGATTCAAAGAATTTGATATTACCAGGGTCCCTAGGTCTCAGAATACAAGAGCGGATTCTGTGAGCAAGCTGGCCTCCTTGGCTCATGCACTTCCGCAAAAGACGGTGCTCCTTGAGGAGTTGGAGTGCAGGTCGACGGATACGAAATTGACAGCAATGATACATAGACCAACGACTAATTGAATGACGCTTATTCGCAATTAGCAAGAGTGTGAAGAGCTTACGGTCGGGGAAAAGGAGGCAAGAATGATAAGGAGAAAGTCGTTGCAATATTCCATCAGGAACGGGTGGCTGTACAAGAGAGGCTATACAGAGCTGTGGCTCAGATGTGCAAGTCCAGAGATGGCAGAATTAATTCTCAGTGAAATTCACGAAGGGAGTTGCGGTAGCCACTAGGGAGCAAGGACGATGACGCTGTGAGCAGTGAGAGCGGGGTACTATTAGCCAACTATGAGAGGTGATTCAGAGAAAAATGCCAAAGAACGTCACAGATGCCAGGAGCATGTAAAGATGGAAAAGCTTCCGGCAGAGCGAATGACCAGCATCGGGTCGCTTTGGCCCTTCGCAAAGTGGGGGATTGAGATCGCAGGGCCATTCCCAGAAGTTGTAGGCAAAAAGAGATTTCTAATCGTGGCAATCGATTATTTCACTAAATGGGTGGAGGCGGAGGTGGTTACAAGCATTACAGGGAGAAAATTCACAACTTTTACCTGGAGGAGCATAGTATGCAGATTCAGAATCCCCCCAAGTGATTGTGAGCGAAAATGTAAAACAGTTCGCCCATGAGCCTTTCAAATCATGGTGTACAGGTTTGAGCATAAGGCAACAGTTCACGTAAGTGCCCACCCGCAGGAAAATGGGCAGATAGAAGTGACAAACCGGACGATTGTTCCGGGACTTAAAAGGAGGCTAGGACAAGCCAAAGAAGAATGGGAGGAAGAACTAATGAACATACTATGTGCATACATGACCACCCTAAGAATAGCCACAGGAGAATCCCCATACAGGCTGTGCTTTGGAGTGGAGGCAATAATTCCCCCAGAAGTAGCAGCGCCCAGTAGAAGGGTTGCAGAGCCTTTGAACCAGAAAGAAAATGAAGAAACTATCAGAGAAATCTTGGAAGACCCGGATGTGCTTAGAGAGAGAGCGTCGTTAAAAGAGGCAGCATACTAATCCTGGATGAAACAACACTACAACAGCAGGGTCCGGGCGAGAGCCTTGAAAGTTGGGGACTTGGCATTAAGAAAAAATGAAGCAAGTCGAGCCCAGGGACAGAAGAAGCTGGACGCTGTGTGGGGGGCCCATACAAGGTGATTGAGGTGCTGGGGGAGATAAGTGTGCAAACTGGAGACGGTTAATGGAAGGACGATTCCGAGGACATGGAACATGGAAAACCTGAGAAGGTACTACGCTTAAAGTGTTTGTAAATCTATGTATTCAAGATAATTGCTTTTGGTCTATTTAATATGACGGGCAGGGGAGACATGGTCCCTAAAGGGATCAAAACTTATCGGACTTTTAGAAGGAAGATGATCCTGAGAAGACCCCAGTCTACCTTTCTTGCCCTCCCCTTTTGCGCAAATGTTGACAATGAATGCAGGATCTCAAAAGAGCTAAGATTAATGAACATCCGGTAGCACCCAGCGTCGGACGATGCCCGATTCAGGCTCAAGTTTTTGTGCTGGCGCTGACTGCCAACTCGACTTGTAAGTCGAATCTCAAAAGGGCTAAGATAAATGAACATTCAGTCACACCCAGCGTCGCACGATGCCCGATTTAGGCTCAAATTTTCGTGTTGGCGCTAAATGCCAACACGAGGTGCATGATGAATCTCAAAGGGGCTAAGATAAATGAACGTCCGGCCGCACCCAGCGCTGGACGATACCTGATTCAGGCTCAAGTTCCAACATGAAGTGTAGGCTGAATCTCAAAAGTGCTAAGATAAATGAACGTTCAATCGTACCCACCACTGGACGATGCCCGATTCAGGCTCAAGTTTTTGTGCTGGTGCTGACTGCCAACACGACGTGGAGGATGAATCTCAAAAGGGCTAAGATAAATTAACGTCCGGGAGCACCCAGCGCCGGACGATGCCCAATTCAGGCTCAAGGCACTGACTTCCAGCACAACGCGCATGTTGAATCTCAAAAGGGCTAAGATAAATGAACGCCCAGCCGCACCCAGCGTCGGATTGCCTGCGGAACGTGCAGGATGACTTTTCGGCCAATTCAAAAGCCAGACAAGCACGAAACAACTTGTAACAAACTAAGTGATGGTCCCAACAACAAGCACAATAACACAAAAATGGTAAGGGAACGAAAAATGAGGAAAAAGGGAGCTAAACAAGAAAAACAAGGAAGTTGTTGAAAGAAAGTGCAATCTGCAACATCGGATGTTCTATACCTCAGCAGTGGAAATAGTTACACACAAAAAAACAAGTGTTCATTCTTCAAAGCTTCTCTGCGTCGCCCTCCTTGTGACCCCCGTCAACAAACATTGCAGCCATTTCACCGTAGCCTTCTGCATCACCTACACCTCCAAGACTGGCCTCTTTGGCGTCGCCTCCCTCATTGGGGCAGCCAGCAGCCCAGGCAATTTCCTCAATTTGAACATTGGGCCCTCAACAAGCTTTTCAGTCCCGTTAGAGGAGTGTGCATCGACCTCTCGGGGGGTGCTGTCGGGGGTCCAACTATTAAGCTCGACCAACGACATCCCTGGGTGCAACTGGCTAAAGTATTCGGTGAAGTTTTACTCCCGAAAAGGGATAAAGGCATCACTCATGCCGACTCACAACTGATCTTCATCCTTCGTGTGGGAGTAGAGGTTGATGGCCCTCATCAGAGCTCTGCTCAGCAGCTCAGAAGCCTTACTGCTCCGCACTATAAGGGAATAAAGGCTTAGGAAGCCTCGAGTGAAGGCCCACTCTTGAAAGTTTCTCAGCTCAGCAACTTTGGCCTCAGCACTGCTCAAGGAACTCTGCAAAGAGCTGGAGACACCATTCTCCAGCTCCAGATCTTGCTCCAGCTCCACAACACGATGAGCCTGGAACGTAAAAAAGGATCGGCCACACTTCAGCTCAGCGACCTCCGCCCGCAGGCTGTCATTCTTTTCCTGCATGGCCCTAGCGGAGCATAGATTCTAAGGAAAGGAAGAAATGCAAATAAGCACAACAAGAACAAGGTAAGCTAGACAACAATGGGAACAGGATGAACCTCCAGGACCGCCGCAGCCGACCGATCAACCAAAGAGTTGGTGCTGGAAACATTATAGGGAGCGCTCGCGCAGCCAGATGTTAAAGTGTGGAATAGGCAGCAGCTAGGAGACCAGTTCTGTCCAAGTAGAGGCGAAGGGGCATGAGTGAATGGAGGCGAGAATGAGGTGGCTGAAGCAGGCCAGGCAGACAGAAAGACGAAGGATAAATGACCCTCTCCTCATTCGTAGGGGGGCAGGACGAGGTCCTCGTCCAGAAAGACGAACCGCCTTTTCCACTAAACGCGATTTGGAAGATTGGTAAACAACTTGACCTCATTCTGCCAAAATTTCAAAGAAACCCAGTCTGGGGGCAACCTGGCAGGGTGACAGAAGATGCGAAACAGGGTGGCCGAAGGTTGTATGCGGAGGAGGCGACACAGAACCTCAAAACCTAAGACGACCCTAACAGCATTGGGAGGAAGGTCAGTCAGACCTAGTTCGTAGAAAGCCAGGGTGGCCTGGAAAAAAGTGGAAAGCGGGAACCTAAGGCAACACTGCTCGAGGGTCTCGAGGTAAACAGCTACCATCCCCTAAAACACATCTAAGACAGTCTGGTTGACCTCAGGAAGAAGAATATGTTCATGAATATCATTGAAAATGACATTTTGAGCATTATAGGCAGTCTCTACCACACGGACATCCGCCCAAAAATCTGTGTTGGTGGTGTCACAATACGAGTCCACTTTCGGGGACCAACAGTGGAAACCATGATGAGAAGTAAATGACCAAAGGAAAATAAGAAGGCGGAAAGGGTACCTGGAAGGGAATGCAGAAGAAGCACGAGAGCCAAGAAAGCCAAGAAGGCAGAATCGCGGAGAAAAGAAATAGTGAAAGAAAAATGGCGGGGAATATGGAGGGGTGAAGACAGAAAAAATAAGATAAAGAGTGGACAAGGGCAGATAATTTCTTCGACAGACAAGGCGACAAAAAGATAATGATATCTTCCTAGGGACAAAGCAAAGATCACACAACCAACATATGGGAAACTATCAGAATGGGACACGTGGCGGACATCCGGATAGGTAGCTTAACCATTGATAGATGCGTTAAATAAAAGAAGACCATACGTTGGCGGGCATATTCAAAAGGGGGGAAAATAAAGGGAGCCACAATGCAATATGTATTTCCAGGGATGCTCTCTGCTCCCTGGAAGCTATGAACAGCAGGTGACCGATGCAGCCACCAACACACATGTCTATCTACCTGGCCAGGTCAATGGTTGGGGGCCTGCTAATGTATGGGCCGGAGTGGCCCAATAGATATCAAGAAGTTGGCCTACTCTCCAGGGATGCTGACTGTCTAGCAGGACCACTACCTAGGAGAGAAACGAAGTAAGTATCGCATGTGGGTAATGATGGGACTGCTCCAGTCCCATCATCCACCAAATCGTATATAACAAGGAAGAGTACCAGACACAAGGTAAGATTCCCCAAATCAATCTATTATTTACTTGGATACTCCTCTACATGACTCTCATGGCTGACGGGATCGTCGGAGCAGGCGCGGCCCTAAGCCTGCCGGCCTGACCTTTCTCTGTCTGTCTTGTAGGTTGAGGTGCATATTGGGCTTAAGGGGATCGACATCAGTGATACTATAAATTTTGGTATTAACACCTTGCATCAAGTTAATAGAAAAGATGAAATACCTGAACATTCCTGGAGCCTATGGAAAAGGTCCTACAAGATCAATCACTCATTTATTGAATGTCCATGAACTATGAATGTTCATCATCTCCTTCCGTGGGACATGGATAATCGGCGCATGCTTTAGGAATTGATTGCAAGCTTGGATGCAGTTACTAGCATTATCAAACATCATCGGCTAACAATACCATACTCGAATGAGCCTTCTCTCCACAATCGAGCCCCTGGTGGCTCCTATGTATCCCTTCATTAATCTCTCTAATCAAATAATCAGATTCGTAGGGGGTAAGACATCTGAGAAGTGGTTGAAGGTGGCCTCGTCGATATAAAACTTCATCTTGTGTCACATATCTCAGAGTTTTCAACCTGAATTTTTTTTGCTTCTACTGTCTCTTAAGGTAAAATTCCATCTCGAAGATACCTAACAATCCTCAATGACTATAACCTCTTGTTTCTCAAAACTACGTCTATTCAATGTCTCCATCAGCAATTGCTTCTAGGATTAAATACCAATATCTGATGAAGCCAATTAACTTAAGGCATCTGCTTTATGGTTCTCCTCTCGCGCCACCTGTGTCACGACCTCCAGATATTGCCGCATAGTACGTTCTCGAGCCTCATGTTCCACTCAAACTTATTGAACCATAATTTGTGAGTAACTAAAAATTTCCAAGCTCTCGGTTCTAAGCTCCTTAGCCAAACGAAGTCTTGTGATCAAGGCCTCGTACTTACCTTCATTGTTGGTGGTTGTGAACACGAAATGCAGCATGTGAGAATAATTTTTGTCCTCGGGGCTTGTGAGCAACACTCATGTCAACATTCTGCAAAGTTGGTGGATTAACCATCTTGCTCTTTCTCCTGTACGTGGATTGCACCTCGCCACATGCACCTGTTCCCATGAGTCTCAATCTCTCACTCCTTCGAGTAGTTATAGAAGTGGACATAAACAAAGAGACGTGAATCTGACTAAATCGATCCCATCGGGGTGTGCCAATTGATGCGTCAAGAAACCGATCAAGTAGCACCGTCAAGTCCCTTGGTCGTGATTTGCAAAGAAACAATCCCCAAAGTGTTTCAGGGAAAAATTCTCCCATGCTTAAGCCAGTATACTGTATGAATGTCGTATATAGAGAATGAATATTAAAGATAGACTTACTTTTTATTTATACCTGAAACAACCTAATAGTATTTGTGTATGACTTGACTTTTGTATGGCACAGTAAGTCCCCGTATATGTGGCTACGATTACTACCGTTTCAAACCGTTTCTCTTGGTCTTATTGAGCTAAGTCGAGCCCAACAACTAATTTGGACCTGTTAGACTTAACCATCATCAGGATACTTTATATAATTTTTAAAATTTTACTGTCATTTGCAGGGGCGGAGGTACAAGGGGCTGGAGGGGGCTCCAGCCCCCGCCAAACTAAAATTTACGGGTATTTTTAGGGTAAAAAAAATTTAAATTTTTTTTCAGCCCCCTCCGATATAAAGAAAAATTTACGATTTTTTTCCTTTGCATATCAGACCCCGCCACGAATTCTTTCTGGCTCCGCCCCTGGTCATTTGTCTAATAATAAATTATGGTGAGACATTATTATATAAGTTTTCCTATATCTATAAAAAAAAACACGTAAACACTGTTTGGGAGTAATATTTTTGGTCGTTATATAATTTTAAACAAGTTCAATCGTTGGCTAAACACAGTTCAATTTTGGTATGGTACCAACCACAAGAATAATCGCCGAAGAAACAGTTCATTACTAAATACAAGCCACATGAATTCATGATACGATGGTCCTAAATAAAATACGGCGCCGCCCAGGTCGGGTTCAGCTGGAAAGTAGGCATCACAATACGAGTTTACAAGTGCTTACTATATTGTTCACACATGACATGATACCAGTTGCCTGCTATTTACATGTCCTGTCTAGCTGCCTCTTTTGTCTATTTGCGCGGATTTATTATTTAATTCCCTAATATTTTAGTTTATGATCCTTAATCAACATTATTTCTGAAGAGTTGTTTCTTAAATTGTTATTTTCAGGAAACAAGGTTCTGTTTTGATACTTGAAATGAGAAGAAAGAATATAGTAATACTTGCCCATTTGTATCATTCCTAATTTGGTGATAATTTAAGGGGGTAGTTCTGAGGCTATTATGTTACCGTATTTCTTATTGGTCTCACAAAGTGAAACTGTACAAATTACACATTTATTCATATGTTTCAACTCTATTTGTACTTTAACTTTTTTGACACTACTTTCTATCAAAGTTTGACCGCATATTTGAATATATTTATGAACAACAATATTATCGTATATGATATTGTTCAATTCATCGTAACAAGAAGTTTCTAAATATCAATTTTTTATTTGTCATTATTATAGGTAGGTAAACATATTAACGGTCAAACATGTTTCTTGAACAGCATGATAATAATTACAATACAAAACTAGCTGGGACAGAGGGAGTACATTTATCTACTCCCCCCGTCTTAAATCTATGTGTACTCTTTCCTCTTTGGTACGTCCCAACTGAATTTGCACTCTGATGCAAACCGTCGCCATCGAGTCCGCCGCTTTTATAGCCAAAATTTGCAAGACATAACCCTCAGAGTTGTCTGGGGGAAGAGTCTCTAATGATAAAGTCAGAAAGTGTATTTTAATTAGGAATGAATAGTTGAGTATACAATGTTACCTCTCTCCTTTATATAGGTTGGTAGATATGGCAATTGTTTTGCTTGCTAAGATGCAAGTATTGAAGCTCTTCCTCGGGCCGGCACAATGGTTATTACCCAAATGATATTACTTTGAAGGGAAAATAGAGAAACCTGGAACGTCTAGGCTAGGCACTCGGGCCCAGCATGAATCACACAATATCAATAAGCCCCTAGAAAGTTGAGGGTTCGACCGTCGAATTCATCCTAGATTTTTCGGGTTCGACCTCCGTGTCTCCTCGGGTAATTTGTTGATTCGACTTTCGATATGGTTCCTTCTAACTCATCATTGGGTGCAGGAAGCGATTTCTAAGCCCCTTGAGGGTTCAAGGGTTCGGCCTCGAGGTCGACTTAGAATTCGATCATTGAGTTGATTTATACCCTTAGGGGTCAACCTTCGAGTTGGCTTCGAGTACGACCTTCGAATTGATTTATTCATTTAGTGTTCGACTCTCAGCTTTCTACCTATGACTTAGGCTAGAGGGACATGAGTCTGCCTTCAAACCTGTTTATTTGCACGGGGTCATAGGCCTTGGTGACAATGAATATAAAGGCTTTGATCTCTTATTTATGAAAGGGCTCCGGCAAGAGAAGTGGAAAAGACGTAGGGGGCCTGATGCTCACTCATGTATCCGAGTGTGGGATGTTCATACTAGATTCCACACACGCTAATTTTCCCATTAATGATGGGAATCTCTCGCCCCACGCGGTTCATTACCTTATGTTGTTAGTTAATTTTTGGCGGCCCGAGGAAATCATTACTCTCCTCTTCTTCTATATAAGTCATTTCTAAGGATCATTAATCACTTTTCCCCAAATCTTTCATAAAGTCCTATTCCAATAACGCCTTCGGTTATTTTCGGGAAAATTGCGGTCAAAGTGGACTGGCCCTTTTGTGGTGATAAAAGTTTTCTCGCATGGGGCGGCGGAAATTATGAGCGAGGAGACTTCCAAAGTCTTCAAAGTGAATGACCACCGTTTGAAGCCCTATTATAAGAGTTTCCAACTGGGACTAGTCGAGAAAACCCTTCTAGACGACCTGGTTAGTGAGTCGTGGTTTCAGTGTGAATACGTCATGCCGATGACATTGAATAAAATTTATTTTGATCATCCAGATGCTTTTAATGGGATTTCGTTGATGTAACTTCATTTTGGTTGCTTTGTGAATACGTCGTGCCGACGACGTTAAGTAAACTCAGTTTTGATCATTCGGATAATCATTGATACTCCGTTGATGTAAGTGTGCCTCTTTGTTAAAATTAATTTTTCCTTTAGAATAATGCAATTTTGAGCGCTTTCGTTGTTTCACTTTGAAATTTATTAGATTTCTCTTTCCTATATTTTGGAGCAATGTTATGTTTGGTGTGCATTGTTTTTTATTTTGCAAAACATTAGAATATGGCCAGGGGACAGAGGTGTTGCCACGGACCGTGTAAATTTGTCACGGTCTGTGTCAAAAATTGAAGTAGAAAAAAATTCCATGGGACAGAGGCGTTGCCACGGACCACGTAAATTTTTCACGGTCCGTGTCCAAAAATTTGAAGTAGGAAAAAATGGTCGGGGAAAGAGTCATTTCCGTGGCCCATGTAAATTTGTCACGGTCCTTGTCAACAATTGCAGCAGAAAAAAATGGCCAAGACCAGATCTGTAGCACGGACCGTGTAAATTTGTCATGGTCAGTGTCAAGTTGGGGTTGCTTCACTTGTCTTTCACATATTACCCAAAACCCCTGTTCACTTTTCTTTCCTTCCTATTCTAGCCAAGACCCATTTCTTTTTTTTCTCCTCCCTTCAGTGACCGACTCCCTTCAACCACCATCCTCCATTTTTCCCAAAAATAACCACCATCTCTCCGCCAAATTCACCCCATATTATCTCCCACCTATCACCCTCACATCCATCAACACTCAAACATCTCACCTATCACCCCCTTGCTCGAATAGGACATCATTGAAGACTAATATCTGTCGCGCAACGAACATTCACCATCAACTTCACGTTACCCTTCTCAAAGCTTTCCGGTTGATTCTTGTGTTTGGAAATTTGGATATTGTTCTTGTGGTGATAATTGTGATATTAATTCTGAGGGTAGGCTTTTGCATTGTATGGGTGGATATTGTTGGGTTTGGAATAATTTTGGAATGATTTTGGTACTATTTTGGTGATTGTTGGTTGTTTAGGTAATTGTTGGCAGTTTTGGTAATTGTGTTGTTGTGTAGTGAAAATGGCAATGAATAGAAGTCGAGCTAGATCATCTCAAGCCCTCACCAAGGACTATATGGGCTTAACCAAAATTAAGGGAAATTTTGCCTCCAAATGGGCCAACTTAGCCCAAATGACCACTATGGTGACCTCGTTCGCTCATACGACCACTCTCGAAAGGCTAGGCATCGAGGAACCTATCTTCCAGTTGCAGATAAAGTTGTTTCGGGTTCTTCTCGAACAAAAATGGACCCACTTTTTGTCGTTTCACTCTTGAGTTTCTTGCTACCATACATAGGGAAGAGCATGATAATAGCAAGTACATCACATTCAACCTTAATGATAAGAGGTGTGAGCTCAGCTATGTGCAGTTGAAAGAAATCTATGGTTGGAACTATGATGAGGGAGTGGAAGACTTTCTTACAGTGCCTAGCTTTAATATGGGGATATTTAGGTAGCAATCTCGGGGAGAGAAGTGACTAGAGGTGACAAGAGCTCACTTATTTTTCACCTCGCCTTGAGATTTGTGCATCGCTACCTGTCTATGATGATCTTCTGTCATGGGAATCTCACTCGGATCTCGAACTTCGACCTGAATGGCCTTTAGGTGATGAATCCCAAGGTGCAGAGCCATCTAGACTAGGTGGACTACTGGTTCTGCATGTGCTTGATGCTCTCTACCAGTATGGGAGGAATGGTCACCATCATAGCAATGACTTTAGATTTGGAGATACGAGGAATCGACCAATCTGTCAAAGGGAAGTATGAGCACTTCTACGACATTGACAAGCTTGTAGGGGTGAAAATTCTACAGACCACCGATGATCGTGACTAGTTTATTTGGATGTATAGTGTGCACAAGTTCATGATCCTTCCCCAGATTGAGCGTTGTAATCTTTTGGAAAACATACATCTGAGCGCCTTGTTTTTAGATCCTGATCAGGAGGGACCACATGGCCTGCCAAATGGTACCCCATTTCCTCCCTAGAGGACACCCTATCCAGCAGCCACCACAGCCTGAGCCACAATCGGAAGATCCTACACCTGAGCCCTCCCACCCACAGCATTTTGACTATGGAACTATACTCGCTAGCATTGGTGATAATGTCAAAGCTATTCTCCAAAAGGTGCATAGGATTGAGCAGACGCAACACTAGATGTGTGATCACTTCACCCATGAGTTCGACATATTTGATCAGCGATTTTATGTGCTCGAGGATGGATTGGAATCCATTATTCCCATATTCCAATCTTCTAACATGGTTGCCGACTCATTGCTCGATACAGATATGAGATGCAGACTCGGGTAAGAGGACTAGGCTTGGAGGCATACTCACCGCCACGGAGGAGCGGGACCTTCTTGGTCCTAGTTGTGAGTATTTTTTTCTATCATTCTCTTTCCCCTTTATTCCATATTTATGTTTTGATCTTTTACATGCATTGGGGACAATGCTAGATTTTAGGTGTGGGTGGGGATTTAACATGTTCTTGATATGATATTGCTCCTTTTCCATTGTAATTTATAATTTATTAGGAGGTATTTAAAAAATGATAAAAAGAAAAAATAATAATAACCCCGCTAAGCTGAAAAACTGAGAGGGCAAGTTAAGCAAAATTGAGGGGTCCAGATAGGTCAAAACCCAAAAGGGAAACCTATTAAAAATTGAGATGCTTAAAGGGTGTGGGAAAAGGTGAGGGTGAGCATAAAAAAGAAGAAAAAATGTGTGAAGCTAGGAGGAAAACCCGAGAGGGATCGTAGGAAAGAAGAGAGAAATGAAAACTATGAAGTCTCATTTTGCCACTTTGGAAACTCTTTGGGTAGATTAAATCTCTTCTTGCTTTACCTTTGAATGATGAACACCTCTCGTTGATTCAATATTTTTTGGGGAATGTGGATGGGTAGAAATCCTTTTGATTTAAATATGTGGATGGGTAGAAATCCTTTAGGTTTAATTATGGGGATGGGCGCTCTTTCATTTTTATAGTTAAGGGAATTCTCAAAGGAAAGAACTTGAATGTGTTATAGGGAAGAATCCTTAGGAACCACCTCATGCCTTGATCATTTTTACTCAAAGACGAGTAAAGGGCTAAGTGTGGATGTTTGATGTGCCCAATTCATAAAATATTTTTAGAACATTCGAAGTTTGATTTTGTAATAGATTAGGGATTAATTTGAAGAAAATCGACATTTTATCAATTAGAGGGTTAGGATGATATCATATATTTTATGTCCTAATTCTTTGATTTATGAAGTGTTTTGAAGATCATTTTGAAGAGTTCGGGATTGAAAACGCGACGGAATTTTGAAGAGAAGGCCAATTATTCTGGAAATTGGTAGAAGCTGGGCAGAGAGCTTGTCACGGTCAGTGTCAAATGTACACGGTCAGTGGCCACAACCAGTGTCAAATTAGCATAGTACGTGACAAATGATCCAACGGCTCATTTTGTCACTTTTCTCTTTTAATTCCTGGACAATAAAACCCCTCTCCCCTCCCCATTCAAGACCACGAATTTTCTACCTTCAAAAGCCTAGTTTTCATTTACTCCTTCATCTTTTATCCCATGTTTAACATGAATTTTTGTGCTTTTGTTATGGGTTTAGCTAATCTAGGCTAAATATACTCTTGGGAGCGATTGGTAATCTTTTCTAGTATAAATTTGTGAGATTTGATTTCTCTTATTTTGTACTTTGATTATCAAGTATATTTTGTGCTTTCTTGTGTAGTTAATGCATGATTTAGACTAGGATGATCAACTAGTTGAT
>JAULKM010105390.1:0-24537 GCA_032355605.1 Rubia tinctorum | reverse complement strand
GCAGAAACAAATCTTTAAGGCTTCGTAGTCACCATTTTGACCTTGAGAATCATATATTCTTTGTTCTTAAAAGTCGGGTGACTTTATTGGTTATGAGTATAAAAGATTGGCTGCTGCTGTGCATCCATGAATCATGAGGGATTTTAGTTGTCTCAAGCATCGTCAATCAGTTGGTTTAGTATAGTTAACCATGTAATGATTACTCGTTTAGAGCATCTTCAATGTTACGAGAGTTTTCCGTGTACTATATTGTACGCATGTCGGATGCGGTGGCATGACGTATTTGGAGTCAATTCAGCTGCGGATGTATTTGGAATTCTTTGGATCTGGGATTTTTATTCTCTAAACCTGCATTTGCAGGTGTTCGTATTTACACGAAACGTTTAATCAATAATTTAATATTTTGTATAAGTACATATTATTAACTGCCCATGATTTTAATATGAGTAATGATAGGCTCATTGGAAAATCATGGGGAAATATCATATAAGGATTGATGTGGTATAAATGAAAAATATTACTCTTTTAATATTTTTATATGAGTATCTATTAGTATTAATGGGTGGGTCTCTTGAAATGCTAGAGATCAATTTGCAATTAACGCAAATTATGTAAAATTCGCAGGTCTCTCCTCCCCCAAATTGAAACATGAAGCATTCTTCTTCCCCAAACTTCCATCCTCTGCAAATGTCTCTATTCTCCATTTTCTTCCTTCCCAAACTTTTTCTCCTTCCTAAACTTTAATATCTCTAGCAGAGCCGCCTCACCATATGCGTCACTTGGTCGAGCCTCTGCGCCACCACTGCGGTGAGCTCCAAATCTCCGATGCCGGTGTCGAGAGCATTTGGAGGATCCAAAATTCCGCCCACAGGAGAAGGGAGGACGAGTTACAGATTTGATCGAAACAACTTGATTTCAATTTGATTAAAATTGAATTTCAATTGTATTGTAATTCTTCACGTCCGATTGAAGTTATGTTATTCAATTGCGTCGATGTGAATGATATTATTGTTGAAAGTTCTGAATGTATGAGTTCTACTACTATGAACATGTAAAAAACATGTGGAAAATATTCGAAAAACAAACTCAATGATGCTGAAAATTTTCGTATATACTATACACCTGTTACCTTACAATACATATCGTTTGTACTAAAACAAGCACTTTTTTAAAAGTTCTGAATATGAATTTTGAAACTTTTCTAGGAGGCCATGTATAAGTTAAGTTAAAATATAACAATGTAAAATTGTCATATTAACTCAGCATTAATTACTTTACAACATGTATTGTTTAAATAAAAATACGCATATGATTTTAAATTTTAAATTTCTTTTATGAATAGTAAAACTTTGCATTAGGTTGTGCATAAGTTACCTTATGAATCGTTTCTGTTTTGTTAAAGTATACATATGTTATCCTCCAACTAGTATTTCTTTTTGTATATATAACAGAGGTAACATAATTTTATAGTTTTTCAAATTTTCACATGTTAGCAGTTAATACCTTACAATATATACTGATTACATTAAAACACACATATATTCATTTAAAAAATATGATATATTTCCCTAATTTAAATCAAAGAGAGGTCACAGAAAGTCTTGCCAGCGTGAAAGCAACACATGTAAAGCATTGCATACTTTGTATAAAAAAAATGCAAATTCGGTCAATTTCAAACACAAGAGGGGCTCTCAACATCTAAACAAAATGGAAGAAAAGTGCTCTTGACAGAAATATTCCATTAAGAAGCTTACAATTACAACATTATTTCTATCTAAACTAACTTACAATATCTAATACAATGAATCAATTATTAATTTTCAAAAGGGGATCATCTTCGAATCTTCAAGTTTAGTGTCATCTTTATATGAATTCTCCTCCTATAGGAACGTCTTGTGGAATCCAATGTTCAATGTTGTAGGATTCCTTAAAAGTTAAAACCAAAAAAAGTTCAGATCCAACTCTTGCAAAAAGTCATACACAATTTCTAATTCAAAATGAACAATAATCAACAATGAAAATAAAAGTCAAACACAATAAAACTAACAAGTACATACCGGATTCTAATAGATGCAATATATAAGTAAGCAGATGCAGTTACTAATTCAAAATGAACAACCAACAACAATTTTTTTTTAAATAGTCATACACAACACAACTAACAAGTACACATGAGATACTATCAGATGCAACATATAAGTAATTAGATGCAACTCATTATTGAAAATGTACAATTAAGAACAAATAAAAACAAAAGGTCATAGACAATGCAATTAACAAGTACACATTGAATACCAACATGTGTAACATATAAGTAAACAGATGCATCTCGGAATTCAAAACGAACAAGCTGCAAAAAAGAAGGAAAAAAAGGCCATTCACAGTTCAACTAATAGGTACACGTTGGATAATAACATCCGCAACATATAATTAAACGAATGCATCTCGTAATTCAAAAGGAACAATCAACCAGTTTGTTGTACCAACGAGATGAAAATTCAAAATTAGATCACAGAAAAACGCACATAGAAGCTCAAAGCACTCTAAACGATGTTTATCCAATGCTCAACAAAATAAAGAACATTCCAAATTTGAAAAATCGAATAAAAATTATGTAGTAATATTGCCCAAGATAACCCTAGATATACGACATACCTCATACTGCGAACGATAAGCAACCGATGAAGAAACAAAACAACAACGCTGAAGAAGAATCAGAGAAATGAGTGGCCGAAGAACCCCGGAGAAATGCGGAGAAGAGGCAAAGAAACGTGCGGCGATGGAGAAACAAAAAGAGGCGGAGAAGAGGCTGAGAAATCATCGGAGAAAAAAGAGACCATTGTTGCAGAGAGAAAAAGAAGAGCTGCAAAAAGAAAGAGGGAAATCAACGCTTATGATTATTTTTTCATTAATTACAAAAAAACCCCATTTTACAAAATAGTCCCTGGCCTGTTCATAAACTTATGGACAGTCTGCATTTCCTGAGACTCTCATTATTAATTATACGTTATTGTATAGGTGAAGTGTTTGAGACAATAAAAAATATATTAAAATATAATCCAGTTTACTTCAAACGTCTAACAACGTGAAGTTTTGAATTATATCCCTTGTATTGTTTTAGATTGAATTCCATAAGCACGTAGAAGAATGCACATTCTTATTAATATAGAATACACAAAATATCTCTGGCGATACGATGCTTATGGTACCCCAGAGATACCACATAATGTGCCTTTATCTACTACTATTCTTGCGAATAACCTTCTTCGCTGATGATCTTCATCCATGCTCACAAAACAACCAAATAAACCAACTCATGGAGGAAAAACCTATTATTCTACAAATGCTTCACAAATCAAGTAAGTTAACACAAATAACCACACTAGGTCATTTTAAATTCCTATCATGTAAAACCTAGGTCAATTTAAATTCCTATCATGTAAAACAGTTATAAACCTAACTATCCACCAACAAAAGCATACAAAAAGTGCTGTAAATTGTACCAACAAAACATGCAATTACCATCTCATCAAACTCCCCACACTTAAACATTTTCTCGTTCTCGAGTAAGAACAAGCAAATTCTTAAAGTGATACCTAAGCAATGTTTTCAAATAGGACTACCCTAACCCAAAACACAAAAGTTTAACAACCCTCAAATCCCAAACTAAGAAATCCTAAACAACCAAAATCATGTCAATCATAAGAATGAGGTGCAAATATCCAAAGAATACAAGTGATAAGCTTACTCTACCTCAAAGAACCATAATAAGCCAAAAACAAGAGAAATGCATATATATATATATATATATATATATATAGTTTTCTCTCATTTTTTCTAGGAGCCCTCTCGGGTTATCATCCTAACCACTCTTTTCTTTCAATCTCACACCTCACCATTTTACACACCTTTTAAGGCCTTTCATTTTTATATAGGTCGCCCTTTCGGGATTTCGACTTAGCGTGTCTCTTTTTCCCCCATTTTTCAAAATTTTTATAAAGTATAAAATGATCAAAAAGAGCTACTTATTACAACAGAAGAAACACATCACAAAGAAACTAGCCAAAGATTTATACCATCTCACCTCAGGGATCTCATATTACCGAAAAAATCATAGAACCCTTGAATTATTAGAAGCTTATTAACCAGCACATGAGGATAGCCTGGATGAATAGGACATCCTCTTTAGTGCCCTAGTTTCATGTTGCAAGACGTCATTAGCATAACCCTTCTCCTAACAAAGAACATGCACCCCCGATAGTATATACCTAGACCGCAAAACTCTAAGCATAAGGCCCAACTCCCTACAACCAGCTTGCTTAACACTCGGGAGTGAGCCAAGTCAGCTAGTCGACAAACAATCTGCCTTGAAATAAATGCAGAAGTGCTACTTGCCACGACACCATCTACTAGAACACGATCTAGTAGAAGTGAATACATAACGCAGACCATGGTCGCACGTTAAAGAAGCATGTAAGTAAAGACTCGGAACACTGGTCCAAGTGAGAAACTCCACACATACTAAACCTCTGAAGATTTCCTAGACTAACTTGGGCGTCAAAACTTCTCTCCGGAGAAACACCCCAGAGACTCTCTTGCAGGCACCTAGAAGAGCGGAACTTGATAGACTAATCCCGAGGTCTATCATCATTTAGAAGGATTCCCCTGCATCAATGACGCAGACTATGAGGACTGTTTTTTATTTTTAGGTTTTTTATGGTCACCGAGAAGGGTCAGGGACCTCCCCAGAACCATCGCCTATGCAGCCAACATATGAACAATGAACCAAACACAAGGCAAAATCAACAAACAAGAAACCAACAAGAAAAAGGGTAAAAGAGATCGCATGCAACAGCTAGCACAAGCAATAAGCTCACGTAACCAGGACAAGGAAGACCATGACAATGGGGCAACTGCACACCAGCAAGACTTTGGAAGCGAACCAACAATGAGATTACAAAACGACATCAATGAGAAAAAGGAAGGAGCTAGCACACTAAGCCCGAGATAGGCAAGACGGTCAAAAACCGTGCGGGAACCAACCACCCAGCCACAGAAAAAGCAAAAGCCAACCTACCAAGCGTGGCCAACATACAACGAAGTAGCACGACGAGCCAAGAAAAAAAGAATAGAACGAGGTTGCAAGCACACTAACAAAGGACCATCTCACCTAATTAGGGTACGTCCATTGAAAGGTATGGCACCACATGAAAACTACCTTGTAAGAATATAGATTGATGCATAATATAAAAAGTTATGGTGTACTCGCACACCCATATTAGAGGACGTAGGGATAAGTATCGTTTAGACACAGTAATAGACATGCTATAATACATAATTAAGGATAAAGAAGGGATATTCGTCAGAGTCATACCCATATCAATGCGCAGATCGCATACTAGCGATGCAATTAGCGGATAGACACCAACAAAACTAAATACAATATACAATAATAATCTAGTAGCCAAATCGACACAATATCTTTTCTAAAAACATCAAATCCATAAAAATATTACATATATCAACTAAATTATCCATAATGTATACTTACAATGTGTATCAATGGCCTTAGGCCAGCACCCCAGCTAAGTGGAGCAAACGCTCCTACCAACTCCAACCATCACACAACCGGTGATGTGCCTAACCAAAACTAGGGGTAGCCTTAGCATCACAAACAACTGTAAAAATAAATAAAATCATAAAACGCATTAACCATCTCTACCACAAGGATACCTCCGAACACACCAACTAAAAGACTACTCCCAAAAAAACTATCTCACAACCACAATTTGTAAAAACACCCTGATAATAGCCTTTTATATAGGCATAACCTAGCCTCTCTCATGCAACCTTTCATAATTAAAATACTTAAAATGACGCGTTCCCACGTTCTCCAAAAAATGACTAGCCGAATAGTCAGCCTTGAAAATATGATGACCGAATTATTCTCAAACATAAATAATCTACACAATCTATTCCCACGTGGCACTCTTGTCCACAAACTAAAGTCCACTCCCTATAGCAACCTTAATAACATCCCATACCAAACATATAACCCAAGACATTAAGTAAGTATTTCCATCCACATCTGCCCCGTTCACATAACAACGAACATCCTAACTATCTTTGTTTACTAGGAACGACGTAAGTAGGAAAAACACCTAAGGACTATATCAACAACAAATATCTAGCCTCAAAACGAGCACATGAAGATAACTCACGACTTCACATAAGTCTGGAAAAATCCCAGTCAGCGACACAAGTGGAAATCTCCTACATCTCTCCGCGAAACCTAGCCCTACCCTTTTCCTCCAATCCTAAAAGCAACCGACCTATTCTAAAACCCCAAAGATAGAGTACAAAACAACCACCATAATGGACTAAGGTCCTAGAAATAGGTCTAAACAAACTTAAAACACTTTGCTGAACAAAAATAACAACCTCACCCAAAACAGTCGCAGGGAGCCTGTTCACAGCTTCGCATACGGCCTCCTAAGCACGAGTTTCTAAAACCCATCCCAATAGACTTACTTTATCAACTAAGAACATTTCCAGGGTCCCACTAATTCAACTAGTCCCACACCTAACAATACTTAAATATTAGGCCAAGCAAACTACCAACAAATCGAAAGCCAACACCTTAACTAGAAACCACCACTTCTTTAGGAAAGTCAATACCCTTGAGACGGAGAACCCTAAAAGGAAATAAAACCTCTAAAATCTCAAAAACACATCTCAACTACAAAAGTACCAAGTTAAACACTAGCCACAACCTTGCAGAACATAATATCAAAAAAGTACCAACAATAACAAACACAAATAAACATCTTAATAAAAATTTAAAATCCACGCCTACTGGCATACATCTCCAAAAAAACACATAGTATAAGCTACATGAGAACCCCTCCTCCCCCCTCCTGACTATGACCCGCCCCGGTAGCAATGTTATTAGTTGTCTCTGCGCTGCCTCCCTTTGGCTCCCTGGTATAACCAAACGTCCCAGAAGGCTAGGATATTGAGGAGGCTCAACATCCATATTAGTCCAGTCATCCCCCTCTAACCACCTTCACCTCATACTTATCCACCTCATTTGTCTCAAGCTCGTCGATTAAGGGAAGTGATGTCATCTTCACTAACTTTTCAACAAGAGGGAAATTATGGCCATTATCCGCAACCTTCTGAGCAAAAACTCAGTTGATTCTTGCTTAGCATCCACCATAGACTCGGAAATAGTGCAGACGTCCTCCAATCCCACAATATGCAAATTGGAGTTCTTGGCACGTACGCTCTCCCACACACGACACCACTCTCCGTCTGGGATTTTGATATACATTTTAGTGAAGAAGTTATAAAAAAACCTCTCCTTTTCATCAATTTCTTCACTAAAACCCAAGGGTACCTTGGATCCACGGGCCCTTCACTCCGCAACTCTGATAGCTGCTTGAGCAGCTCTATGTTCACTTGATCCTTCTGTTCAATCAAACATCGCGTAGTAGCCACCTCTGTCTCTAACTTAGCATGTTCCTCCTTTAACTGCTTCAACTCTTCTTCCAACTTAGCCACTTGCTCATACAAACCCTTCATCATCTCAATGAAATTAGATGCGCGTTGAGGCATAGTTACCATAACACCAACCAACCCATTTTAACAAACACAATATCTATGATAAAAATAAATAAATAAATAAACTACACATTCATCAAAGCTTGACCACTGAGCCAAACAATGCAATAAAATCCTTCGAATCTGTTAGACCCAGTCCACTAGGAGCGGGCATTCCCCCAACCTTACCATCCTTCCTACTCCTCGTGTCTGATCAATCGGGTAAAGAGAGGAAACCAACTCACCCTCGCTATCCATCCCACAACCTCGCTTAGAGCCCCCCGTGTCAGAGATCTTTCTAGTGAGTTGTCGAGTCATATTTACCTTGATAGTTCCTCCACCCAACCCTCTACCAGTAATCGACTTCTTCCTCGACCGAGCGTTCAATTGAGAGTCGATGTATCTCCCTCGGATTCCCTTTCACTGGTGTTAAATCCAGGAGGGTCAATCTTCGACAATGTCATTCGTACTTAAAAAATAACGACTATTCGTTAAGGACATAAAATAAGCCCAACAAAAACAATAAAACGTGAACACCCGAAAGATATAATGACATAAAAATAGAAAAAATTGCTTCCCCCTAGGCCTGATTATCTTCATGACATGCAGAGTCAAATATATCACAATCTTTCTCTCCTTCGTTAATCTCTCTAACTTATCAGATTGCTTATCGAAGAGAACAACAGAGTTCCACATAGGCTTTGGTTTACCTTCCACGCCCTTAACAGAAAAATATCTCTTCTTTCATAAATTTTCTGGTAAAAGCCTTCACAAGTTGAATCCCAGAAACTCTAGGATATAACGTAAACAACCCTTCTTTACTTGCACTTCGTAGGTGAAAAAACCAAATAAAATCTTCAACCTTTACCATAATTCCATATTTTTACATACTTATTCACACCCACTCATCATGGCCACACCTCTTTGATGAAAATAGGTGAGAGCAACCCAATAAGTCTCCAGCTAACAAAAAAAAGGAAAGTATTTCAGACATGAAATGATGCCCGAGCTTTAACTATATGAATACACATTTTTGTTAAGATAAATACCCCTAATGTTCCCAAACATCTATTACCTTATAAAGTCATCCTGCTAACAGTAGTGAATAGTATTTTTTGTCTTTCGTTTTACCGTTCAATCTCAATTACACATGGATGCATGCATTTCTTTCTTCTTTTGTGTTTTCTTTTTCCAATTCCACTTCGGTTACACGTGGAGGCATGCACGTTATTCTTATTTTATGTTTTCTTATGCGTATATTCCACTTCCAGAGCTCTTTATAATCTTTCTTTCACTGGGTTCTCACATCATCACAGGGCAAATTACTTAGGTAATTTTATTTGTCTCTTTTAGTCTCTATTTAATTGTTCCTATCCTGCCTCCATACTAGTTAATTCTCTTTTGTAATTGTTTGATGTATTGCAATGGTACTAGTTGAACTTCAAGTGTTCGGCAAATTGCCCCGACAAGTTAAAATCTTGTTTCGGTGGTTTCTCACTTCAGTCTTGCAGTGGATGTGCATGTTACAAAATTAAGTGAGTTTATCATCTTTAATCTCTTGTTTATCTTCCTCATATTGTGTTATTTGTTGATTCGGATCATGTTCATGATGTTATATTCTGCATTTTAGGTGATCTTATGTTACAATCATTGTTGCATGTGATTACTTGTTGTCAATTTCCAATGTTGTATCTGTGGGTAATGTTATGGGTTGCTTTTTGGTTGACATGGAATTGGTTTGCATGTTGTTATATTATAGTTTTGTTACGTTGATTTCATTGTTGCATGCGGCTATTTGTGTACACCTCTAAACTATGAATTTGTTGTTGCTTTTATACTAAATCTACTGTTGCATGTTATTCTTTCTTTGTGATATACAATAAGCGTGTGTGCGTGATGTTTAGGGTTGAATTTTGGTGATATGTCTCTGAACCTTCTCTCACAGTAAGCTAAAGTTTGCTTGTTTTGTTGCATATGAAGTTTTGTATTATCTGGAATTGATACCATTTATTGCTAGATTGATTCTTACTTGGTTGTCCTCATGAAGCTCTGGTGGGAGATGCCTGAATTATTATATATATATATATAGACCAAGTCGGAGAGCTAGCAAAGGTGTACGACCTAAACGTTCACAGTGATGGCGCCCGCATATTTAACAGATTTTTTGTGAGTATAAGCTATTGGTTTTGCCCCTATTGATGTTTTGTAGTTTGTATAAAAGAATCATACCTTTTAACTCGTAGAGGATTGTATGATTGTAGCAGCTGATACAAAGTTTATAAGACACTTAAATGATTTCAATCATACTTTTTGGGAATGTAGGAGATTAGAGGATTATAAGTATTAAAATTAAGTTGTAACCAGGATATTCCATGATTCAGGTTCTTGAAGTTCCAGTTAAAAGACTTGTACAAGCTACCAATTATGTTCCAATAAGTTGAATGAAGTGTTGAGATTCTTTACTCATATTATTTCCTTTGTGGTTTCAATATTTGATTCTCAGATATAACTTTAGCTTCTGTTTTAATGAAGTTGATAGGAACGAGGTAAATTGTCATTTCATCTCCATTATGATCTTTAGGTAGATTAACGTCTAGGAGCAATGTGCGTATTATGACCTCGAAGGTCTTTGATGCAACATGATTTTGAAGCTTGAAAATGTTTTTAAACTTAATGTTAGGAATGATTATTGTTGTCCCTTAATTTTATTTTTTAAATATCCTTATGACTTCCATTGTGATCCCCAAAACTGTTCATTACAAGCATAAGGTTCTTTCTGATCTAAGAATTATCGTAAATCATGAAATCCTTATAGGTTTTGGAAGCCTTATTACCTGGAGGTAAAGTTGTGATTTTATGGTTTTGTTAATTGTGATCCCCAAAACTGTTCATCACAAGTATAAAGTTCTTTCACATCTAAGAATTATCGTAAATCATGAAATCCTTGTAGGTTTTGGAAGCCTTTTTACCTGGAGGTAAAGACGTGACTTTTTGGCTTTGTTATTATTGAATCAATATCTAAGAATATTGCACATTTTAGGAGTAATATTTCATTCTTCAAGGTGGGATGGTACCCTGAACCAACAACCAGAAAACGTTCTAAATAAATTTTCTGAAGAAAATGACATCATGGTTTGTCCAGTTGTAATGAGAAACAATATGCTTTACGAGTTAGCATCATATGAAAACAATTCTGATCATAGCTCCACAATAAGAGAGAGAACGAAAAAAAGAAAGAGCGGTCAAAGGTGGTTGTACCTTTTGACCCAAGATCGACAACCCGCATATGAAAAGAGTTATGAACAGAGCTCCACAATGAGAGAGAATGAAAGAAAAAAAATAAGAAAAAGGAGAAACACGATTAAATCCATATTTGGCAAAAGGTGGTTAGACCTTTTGGCCCAAGATCGACAACCCGCGTGTTGAGAGACACCTAGTAGTAGATAAAATTCTTTTCTTTCAACCTACATCACTTCATTGTAATAGTGTCACCTGATTTCAAATATTAGATTATTCAATCTCAAAATTTGTAAACACGCTTTATCAATTATGCTATAGTAAAATTGTGATATATGATATAAATTCTAAACTATATAAGAGATTATGTTTCTATATCTCATTTTTTTTTCATATTGTATAAGAAACATCGAAACATTAGCTCAACTTCAATTCAAGGTTTCAAACAGACTTTTAAATGGTCCGGCCATTTTAAGGATATTGACACAGGGGGTGGGGATATGTTAACAGAAACACCATTTAAACATGTTTTAAAACCATCATCAAAGCCAACTTTTTCTTCGATTTTATGAATTTTGATAGGAAGATCATGATTAGCTTGATTCCTCTATTTGTAATCACAACTTTCACATTGTTATTTAAGGTTTGGGGAAGCTTAAATAAAACCCCTCCCAACTTGTTGATTTTTAATTTTAAAAAAAGTGATTAAGAATATATTATTATGAAGCCCATTAGGGATTGTGAGGTAGGCGCTATTGGGTGCCAAGTGGAGTTTCAAAAGCTCTCATAACTTTTTAAAATTCTTAATCCATTTAAATACATATGAATGCTTTTTCTAAAATGAAAGCTCATTCGATTATTATAAGGTTGAGCCCATTGGACAAAGTTGCAATATCATATTTATGAGATGTAGAGGTCCCTCTATCTCTGATAAACTTACTTAATTTTATTTACGCTTAATTACCTATAAATTACTTTACGTAGTATAGCGTATACAAGAATTAATATTTTAAAGATATATGTTATAGAGAATTTGATAATATTTGATAATAATATTATTCTTTATATACAAATTTAAATTTATGTTTAAATAATTAGAGAAAGTTGACTTAAAAAGTGCAGTTTTAGTTGAGATAGTAGTTTTTTTGTCAGCAGTTTATAGTTTACGCATAAAAATCTTTAGCATGAAAATGAGATATTTTTTATACTATTTTTTTGTTTGTAAATGTATAGGCTACCTATAATTCTTGAATTCATCTTTAGCCTTAAATAGAAGTTACGTTGCAATTTCACGAGAAAGGAGTATATTTTAAGTTGAATTTAACATTGGGCCCCTAGATAATATTATTACTTATAGCAACTTATGTTTTTAGTCGAAGTTAGTTAAGTTTGACTTAGAAAAATATTTGGTTAGATAAATTATAGGATAAGGGAGTACATATTTTTTAAACGGGAACTAGAATTTTTCTATTTTTTCTTCAAATTTAGCCAGTTGTTGCAAATATAAAGTTTTTTATGATCCTTTTTACTTCTTATATATGTGCAAATTGTACATTAAGATACTTCATAGGTTTTAACAGGAAATATTGCCAACATACAAACCATGTAGCAAAATATGGAAATATAGGAAACGTACAAGTCATGAATGAAATATAGGAGCGTCTTCTTTCAGGAAGGGGGGTGGGGGTGTGAAGAAGAGTATATGTTCAGAAAAATCAATAATAAATATAGATATAAATGAAAATGAAAATTTACTAAATATAGCTTTAACGGAATCAATAAACAATCATTTTTTAAAAAGTGTTGATAACGTTTGTCCAATATTATAAACTTGTCCAGAGGAGCATCCCATACTTCCAGAACGCGTCCAAATTCACAAATGACTCCATATCTTTGTAAATTAATACAATAGTGATGTTATTATTAGGTGTTCGGAAATTAAAGTCGCAATTTACTCAATTATACGTACCCACTTATTCATGGATTGCTTAAGCAACAATTCTTTATACATCATATGCTTACCCTAAATATCCTCAACTCTACTGAATACCCCCGATCAAGGAAGGGAAACAAATCATCGGTAATTAAATAAAAATGCAAAAATTCTCTTTTCATTTCACGTATAAATTTGTGTTTTAAATGGTAAAATAGATAGAAACGGTAGTTTTTGTTGGGTGTAAAAAATCATCTCCAATCATTATATTATGATTTGTCATTTTGTGTCCATTTTAGATGGATTTATTTTTACTCCTTGTACGTCTTAAAGTAATAGGGTTGGTTGAATAATTATATGTAGCGCATTCCTTACTGTGACCCGCCACTTGAAAAATACCCAATCAGAAGACTTTTAATACAAAGTACCAGCTATGCAGCATTAGATTGGGTGCCTCCTACATCTAGGACCGCAATCCCCATCACATCAAGTAAGAACTACGGTTCCAATACGATTTGTTGAAACTACGGAACCCTTTTCAACTCACATAAGATATTTTCCGCTTTGGTCTAGATTTTTCATGATTTTACTTTGGGATCATTTCAAAAAAAAAATCATACAGATAAGGTTCACTTTCACACTAACATTTCAGGATTTCCTTAATTCTATTCTCATGTTTAATTACGATTTAACACTAATATTATTAATTTGATACCCTACACGATCAAAATAATGTGAGTTGAATAAAATTTATGCAGGTCCAGTAAGTGGTGTGAGAGCCATGACTTGGATTCAATGATGGGGAGTGTGGTGTTTGATGTGGGAGACACGTGTTGTGACTCATAGTTGTTGGTACCATGTACTGAATTCTTCTGCCTAAATGGTGTTCATGCACATTATTATTATTATTATTTTCTAGAGGTAAAAAATATAAAATTGCACAAATTTAACCTAAACCAAACAATGATATACTAATTTGACAAAATAGTATCTCAGCCCCAACTGTTTTTTGGTTGGATAAAAAAAATATCCCGGATATCAGAACTTAACTCATATTTGAACTAGTTTCAAAATTGCAGCTATAGATTAGTTCAGATCAAAGCTCTGAATTGCATCTAATCTTAGTATTGTATATCCACTTTACTTTGATAAATGACATTATATATATATATATATATATATATATATATATATCTCAGTATTGTATATGCACTGTACTTTGCTAAATGCCATTATATATATTGGGTTCGGTGATTAATGGATGTGCATTTCTATACTTAAATCTATCGCTACAAGAAAAATGACCTATTACTTCTCCCCTTTTACCTCGGTTCTTTGGTTTAGGTCAAATAACCTAAGTAAAAACTTCTTTTACCTCAATTATTTTTATTTTCAAAGTAAATAACATTTTTTTACCTCGGTTAAAAAATTACCGATATAAATAATATGTTTTTTACCTTGGTAATTATATTAGCCAAAGTAAAAGGTTAAAAGACTTAGTGAATAATTTTACCAAATAGTGTGCGACGTCATATGTTCTTTACAAATGATCGCTGAAACTTATTATATGCCATTTTCAATGACGTGTAATGCGATGGGCGACCGACATCGCAGTTATGTAATTGATAGAAATTTTAGAGGTTAAATTCAAAATAGACTGACTTTGAAATAAGAGGAAGTATTATTTAAAAATTTAAAAAGGTGAGTTTTGTTATGTTACGATTGAAAATGGTGGAATAGAGGGAAAACACATCAATCAACAAGTAAAGATTTGACGGTGAAAGAAAAAAGAAAGCAAAGTTGTATGCTTTTCCCCGTTTTGGGGTCTCTCTCTCTCCTCCCAATATCCCATCATCACCATTAATTTTGGGGGAATATAAAAGGCCAGTTAGTCACTACAGTAGTATCCGTTGCCCCCTTTAAAATCCTCCAAATTCCAGTACTCTCTTTTACCTCGATTAACTTTTATAGGTTATAGTTGTTTGAAAATGATTGGTGTCAGTCTAGAAAAATATTTGTTCAATAGTTTTTAAAACAATTGTAGAAAATGGTGTTGAATGCATGGTACGGTTGAAATAATTTTTAAAATCATGCACATATAAAATTGCACATACACTCAATTATATATTGTTTAAATGAGGTATTTAAATTATTTGAAAAACAGTAGTCGTGAAAATATTCTTACAATTAGTACATAAATTGGGGTAGGAATTGTTTTAGTTCCAACGGAATAGAAATTGCAATAAACTCTATCAGCTCGCATTATGATGACCTTGAACACAATCGGCCCCCAACTTCTATGACCTTGAAAAATGAGGTGTCCACAATGCGTTTGCTGTTTCAAGAAAGGACTCGCTAAAACCCTTTGGGAAAAAGGCCTTGATCTTCCCACCCCTCGAGTAGTTCATGCGCCACTCTCTCATGTAGCACCTCAGCACAATGAGGTCTTGTCATTCGGAAGGATTGGTACAATTGTCCCTTGGGATATACTAAGTCACAAAAAATTGATTATATATATGCAATTAACAATAAATAATATTAATTTAAAATTCCTTACCAAGGTTGAATTTTTTTCCAGAAGTTCTGCTTCTTTAGAGTGCAGTGGAAATGTGGGCTTTCAGCAACCATTGTATGTTGTTCAAGGTCAAACACAAGAGGTTTTAGGTTTCTCAGTTGTGCGGGAAATTGTATGGAAACAAAAAATATTAATTCTTATAAAGTGTGAATATGTATTAGTAAATATATATGTAAAATGAAAAAAGATATAAAAATAGGGGAAAATTGAAAAATCTTTGCCAGCCATTAGTCCTAAATAAAAAATGAAAATGTTAAGTGCAAACTACCCTCGAAAATTCAAGGTGTGTTGTCGGCCATGCGTGGCAGGTACATGTGGGTCCAAAGCAGCGGCTTGGTACCAGCGATGTTGCTCTATAGTTGACATACCCGAACACTTGAATGACACAGAAATGAGGTCGCTTATACAATTTAAAGTAAACTTAAATGTATGTATGCGACATCGGTAACAAATTAGTTTTACCGATAGTCAGACTGCATAGGTGCGACATCTCATACAACAACATATATTAATAAAAATAAGAATATACGAAGTCGCACACGATTTGTATCGACCGACATGTAATCGATAGGGTACCGACATCGCATGCATCCTAGGAAGCTATGGGAAAAAGATAGAAAACTGGAAAAAATGATGCTTTAATAGCAAAAAATTAAATTAAAATGTCCAAAGACATACCAAAACATAGTACCTAGATTTACATTCAAGGAAATTTCACACTCCAAAAAATCTGAGTAAAAACTAGAAAACAAAAAACACAACACATTCAAATACCATAGATCGAACAATGTAAAGTAACAATTATAAAATGTAGGTGTTATAAGAGTAGAGAAACCATACCTTTGACAAGAGAGAAGAGAAGAGAAGAGAGGGTGGGAAACTTGGGAACAGAACCTTGAACTGATTGTGAAGGACCCTATATTTGTAGATGTTCTGGAACGACATCATTTTGGACCCTTGTGATGCCTGCCTCACATGCAGCAATGTGGCACCAATGTTGGTTTAGGCGACAAGGAATCAATCCATGACCAACATCGCATGTTCAAATGGGCATAATAATTTCAGCCCGCCAATATAACAAATGAGTCCACCAAGGACCAAAAAGAATAATAGTCACTTTCGAATCAATAAATAGTACGTTACTGCAACAACATTTTTTGGTAGCATATTTGATGTCCCCCACCGAGGGAAATTGTCGGTCCGCAGTTTAAATTTATTAAAAAATTTGGTCGCAATAAATATTTGCTAGTTTCAGAATGATTGAAACAAAATTTTCATTACACACAAGTCTTTTCTAGTTTTGTGAATGATCGTAATATTAAAAAAATTCACATGTTAGGTTAAATATTAAGGATTAAATAATATTAAAATAACATTCAACAAATAGATTATAAATTAAATGTTACAAATGTTCCAAATTCAAATAAATTTGTTTTAATTTTTTTCTAGATTCTAAGCAGTACAACTAAAATCTGGGGGGAAGAATGATAACATTGAACATTATCGGCACATAACCATCTAATAGCTTGAAGTAGAGCGTGTCCCAATCACTTAGTTCCTCTGCTTCAAGAAACTCACTATAGCCTTTGGGGTTAGGATCTTGAGCCTCATATTCCCCAAGTAGTGCATGTGATATACTTTTTTTCTCACCTTAAGACAACGTGCATCTTGATCTACGTTAGGAGTTCCACAATTTGTCTTGGGACGTACTAAATTATAAACAGAAAACCATAGTTAGTATATATATTAAAGTATTCTAGAGAAAAAGTTAATTGAAAATAAAATACACGTGTAACAGGAAGGTTTTACCAAAATATGGAATTGAACCGAAGTTTGTTTGGGTTAGAGTGCGGATAAAGTGTGGAATGATATTGCAAAATGAAGTCTGCGGATGATCTTCATCCGAATCGCTACAGATCTGCATTTATCAATAAAATTATTAAAAATTAAATTATAATATAAGCAATCAAATAAAAGGAATATAAGTAGCAATCTAAACAAAAAGTTGCTCACATCAATTGGGGAATGACTACTGGAACCATCATTTTAGACATGATTCTTGAAATTCATATTGTCATGGATGATATATAATAATAGTAGAAAATGGTTCGATAAAAATCGGTTCAATTAATATTTCAAGTCGACCAGGCGTCACACATACATGTCGGTCCAAAATAATGGCATGGATGACATGTACGAGCGACGACGCTAACATTTTGGTCTAAAATAATGGCATGGTCAACATGTTGAAGCGACATCGCTCACCCATCGGTAAACCGATTGGTTAACTGAGAAGGGTGCGACGTCTCATATAAGAAAAACAACACAATTAGAGTCCATCTCGACGATCAACTACTCCTATTAGGTTTCTCGATTTTTAGTCCTGAATGGCACAAATAGAATTATTTAATTGGACATTGCAATGAGAATCATTAATCAACTAAGACACATAGATTAAGTTGCAGTTGAGAAAGGAGACAAAAAGAACACGATGAAGAGTAATGTCCCGAGTTAATGAGAGATATGTCCTTCCAATGTCGCAACTACTCGTTGGTCATTAGGCAGACCAATAGGACATTCATCAATAGTTTGAAGATAAGATAAACATGAAATATTTCTTGTAACATGGTGAGATGCCATAGTACCAAGGAAAAGAGGAGAGATCGCCTGTCATATTGTCATTAGAAGACTTCTCAACATTAATCATATGTAACAAAGTCTAAAGCTGATCAGGCTTCAAGTCGATGAAGGAAATTCTTCCAAATTGGGCATGGTAACCCTCGACTTAGTCACAGCATGAGAACGCACAACACTACCGTAGTTTCGGTTAGTTCTAGCCACAAGATCACTTGAACGGTTCGCCGGTGACCTACCTTTACCATGGCCATACTTCTCTTCCCACCATTCGGGTGTGCCATGAAGCTGAAAACAAGAAGCTTTATCATGACCCTTGCACCAACAATGCAAACATAACAATTTGGATTTGTCCACCCGTGAGAGGGGTGGCCGAGTTGTGGACACTGAAAATGCGCGTGCCTCATCTGGAAGAGCTTTGTTGTGAGCGATGTCACGAGAACGTTCTTCCTGAAGGAGTGATTTGATATCAACAATCCAAGTCAGATGTAGGGTTTTGGACAACAAATTGGAGAGAACAATTCCGAATCGGTCATCATCAACTCTAGTAAGAAACTTATGCATCTTCTTTTCGTCGCGATCAACAGCACATTTTCCGGTAGTGTCACAAGAACATTTACGACATGAACAAGTGAGAAGAGGATTAAGGCGGCCAAAATCATCATAGAGACTCATAAGGCAATGAAAGAAATCATCAATAGACAATGAAGGAGATTGCTTACAGGAGATAATCGACGAAAAAAGTTGCTACAAGCAAGGTCTTTTTGGGACATAAAATCAATTTTCAAGATAGTCCCACAGATGCCTTAGCTCGTCGTGGAAGGGAATTGACACAAAAAGTTTGGAGTCCATGCTGTGCAAGATTCATGAAACGATTATAGAGTTGACCGTGTCCAAATCTAATGGCTTCTTCTTCTCGATCGGTTTTCGTGATGGTGCCATCAACAAACACAAACTTCCGGCGAGCCTTCCTAAGATAGCTCGCACCCAGCCCACGTATTTTTCACCATTGAGAAGAACGTGTGTAATAATTTTGTCGAGTTAATCGCCGGAACCGAGTTAATATGGGGAAGAAACATCCAGTCTTGCCTCGTCAGTCATTGTTGCCGGATTACTGCCACTAACGCTGGTAGAGCAGATGAAGAGGACGAATAAAATGGGAAGATTTAGGGCTGGTGGCATGGCTTTGATACCATTCCAAATGGTAGGGATTAAACTGTATTCCTATCTTGTATAACGTCATGTACAAGGTATATATATACAACCTAAAAGCCCACAACACAAGGAGCCCAAACTATATGCATACGTATGCCCTAATAATTTGCTCTAATAATTTACTCCTCATTTTCATTTTGGTTCAGAATTATTTCCATCGCAAAAGTGGAGGAGGTGGTGTGAGAGCATAGATCCAGATAGAATAAATTTCTTATCGGTGATTAGATACCAAGTATGCATTTTATTGCAACCAACATTTTGTTAGTGCGGAAATTGACAAACTTACTAGTTTAAGAAAAGTATTAAATTTGGAATATAACATGACGAGGAAGTTATGTACCTGAGTTATACTCCATTTTTACCACATATTGAACTCTAAATGTAAGGTAATTGGAGCTTAGTGTTGAGCTTTGTAGATGTATTTCTCTTGGAAGGTTTAGGAATGAACTACTTATTTGAGAAAACTGACAAATTTGGTAACCACTTTTAGGCAAAGTTACAAGTTTCATTCCTCCTTTTTCAAAAAAATTCCTAAAACAACCCCACGTTATAACGAAAAATTTCAAGTTATTCTCAAATACTGTTAGTCAGTTTAAATGAGTCAACATAGTTAACCTTTCTAGTGGTGATAATATCGCCATTGGAAAGCTGGGAACATGGAAAGCAAGGACAATAGAATAGACGGTGAGTATGGGCTTCTCTTGTTTTGGGCCTCTCTAAGGCCCATTTTCTATCTACTATATAAGGACCTCTAGTCTACTAGGGTTTGAGAGAGTTTTCATTAGTTTTAATTCTATTCTCATAGTTTCTAAGAGTCGGTAGAGAGAGAAGGGGAATAACCCTTCTCTCTTCATTTAGTATTTCCTAGTTGCGCCCAAGGGCATTGAATCCAATGGTAAAATTGGGTTCAATGCTTAGGGAGTAGTTAATTTACTTAAAGATCTAATGTGTATTCATGATTTGCTAGAGATATTATGAGATTCTAGGTCCCCTTATCCTTTTATACTAGATTTAATCTTTACGTTCTTTGAAATGCATGTTATATATCCCATGATACACAATAGTTATATGTTTCATGTGTGGTGCTGGACTTGTTTGCCCCTTGGGAGTGTCCAGTTAGGATATGCAGGATCGTGAGTCCTCAACTATGTGAGTGTTTGCCCATAGATCGTGTGCACCGAATCAGCACGAGTGTATGCCTAATTTTGACCAGAAGATTGTACCCCAATAGACAAGGCATGATATTTTGTAGCAACTAGGGTTGTAGGGTAGCTACCATTGTTAGTTCAACCCTAGAGTCATTATGAGATGCTGATCCCTTTGCCTCTATAGGCCCAGGAAGAAGCATTCATAATGGAGTGCCCGAGATGTATGTCTTTATGGGGAAAGAGGAGCGCAACTTAGTTGGACCGCACGATGCAGTTTTCCTAATTATAGAGGCGGTGTCGATAGGATAGATGTAGGCACCTTTGTGTGACATACAATGGGAAGTGTTGACTACCATACTATGTGACATAGACATTGAGATAGGTTTATAGTTCTTTCATGTGATAGAATCTTGGATCAAATTTATCTACCGATCATGTTACGCAAATATCCCAAGACTTAGCTTAATATAGTGTGTTCTCTTGATTTTCATTCTTAGTAATTTTGGGAAAAAACCCTCCAAAACCTTGTTTGTGACACTAGTTATTCCCGACACACAGTCAGAGTGATACCTAATTGTGAGTCTTGCAAAGTTAACTGTTGAATTCTAGCATCTCCGTGGACGATCCTGGACTTGTCACTGGCTACTCTTTGGTAGTTGGTAGTGAATATGGGAGAAACATTATAAATTCAATCTTTTTGAAGCACTCAACAGGTTAATTGATCTCAAGTGAAAAAGTGGTTTGTCAGCGATCTTGTGGGGTGCGGATCAAATAATTACCCTAGTTTCTTGAAGTCCACCTAGGTTTAGATTTTTATAGAGGGAAAATGGTATAAAATTTATGGACTCCCCCAAATAAATCATAGCCTATTTCACCAAAACACCACCCAAGTTGATAGGAATTGAAAACATCTCGGGACCACCACACTTTTTATGCAAACATTTATGGCACAAAGTGGGTTCATGTCCCCCTATTTTAACATTTCTTAACTTCTTAAGTGGTTTGGTCCTCTTTTTGGTGCATGAACTTTTCAAGAACTTAGCATAACATGGAATTTTCTCTATAGCATTAAGCAGAGGAACACTTACCTCACAATTTTTGTAGATCTCACTAATGTCCTCGTTGTCTATGTCGACTTTATTATTTTCACCCAAGGGCACTGGAAATGGTGATGTGGGTGACTTTCTCAATCTTCTTCATGGCGGAGCTCATGAAGAATAAATATATTCGGCCTCCTTGTGTGAAATCTCCACATTCTCGGTGTTGCCCTCAATTTGGACCTCCTCTTTGCATCCCACTTTAGTGTCTTTCAACAATAAATACTCCTCTGGCTCAATTTTTTACTCCTTCACCTCCTTACAATTTTGCAACGTGATATTACTCACGTTTTGCCTTTGGTTAACCTCCGTTTGGGAGAGAAGTTTACCAAATTCTCTATCTTCCAAATGGCTCATAGAGGTGGCACGTTGGCTAACTTGAATTTCCAAGTTCTTTACGCTCGAGAAGGCCCTCGTACCTAACTCCTCAATATATCTTCTAGTACGTGGCACAAAAATTTCATTGCTCTTTGTCAATTGAGAAATAGCATATGTGAGCTCTTCCCTTTCTGACTTGAATTTGCTGCCTTGAGGGTTTGAATCGTTTAATGTTCCTTTGCCTCTTGGTTAAGGTTGTGGGGGGTCTTTGGTTACATCCTTGACCATTTACATAGTTGGTACGTCCGTCTTGGTCATCCCTCCACCAAAAATTCAGATGGTCTCTATAATGTGGGTTGAAGCTATTGGCATAAGGGTCATAGCTCTTGTCCTCTCCTTGGTTATGTTGGAACCCCTGTTCTTGATCTCCACCATAAAGATTGTTTCCTCCATATCCTTGTCCTCCTTAATAGTTCACGGCGTTGACCTTTTCAACATCCCCCTTTTGAAATTGTGAACAAGTTTCGGCTGGTGATCGAGTGAACACATGTCACATTTATTCACTTGTTGTATCCTCCCTTTCATGATCTCTCTCATCATCGAAGCAAGTGCTTCAACCTTCTCTTCCAACTTAGGGGAGGTGGTGTTCACATCATCACTTGCCTTCACTCTTGACAAGGTTCCAAATTTCCGATTCCAGTGGCCATTTCCTTGAAGATATCCATAGCATCCTTGGGGATTTTTTCGCTATCAATCCATTACAAGCGGTGTTGACTATCTGCATGTATTCATCCAATAAGCCTTCAAATAAATAATATACTAAGTCCATGCTCTTGAATGGGTGGTATGCACAACTCACCAAAATTCTCTTAAAACTCTCTTAATACTCATAGAGGGTCTCATTGGCATAATGTTTGAGAGTTGCTTCTTCAAACTGTCTGACTTGGAAGCAGGAAAAAACTTTTCAAGGAAATTCCGCTTCATGTCCATCTAACTTGGTATGCACCTGGGAACATAATTAATATAGCCAATCCTTTGTGGCATCTATCAATTAGAAGAGAAAGGATATCAAATTATAGTTTTCCTCCGAAACTCCCAGTGGCTTTGTATTTGTACAAACAAGGTGAAACTCTGAAAGGTGCTTGTTCGGGTCATCTCCAGCCAATGCCATGGAAAGTGGGTAGGCAATGGATCATCCTGAACTTCAATTCACAAGTGACATTGGCAGGAAAATGTGTGAAGATGATACTCAAGGGTTAATTCTTCAATTTTGGGTCCATCAACTCCATTAGTGTATGGTTATCCTTCGCCATCATGTTCTCTTCTACCTCAAATAGTTCTTGTGGAGCTTCCACGGTTCCTTCACATATTCTATGGTTACCTATGGTATTAGGCATGCAGTGTAGTAGTCTTAAGTTCGTGGTATAAGTTTGTACCATAAACAATGGCCAAGACAATATTATGCCCTAGACAAGCAACAAACACAAGAACACATGATGGCAACAAGAAAACAACCATAATAGCTCAATAAACAACACTATTAAAATATAAAATATAAATAAAGCAAACTACTACCAACTAATTATTCTAGCTATCTAATAAACACACCCTAGGTCCCAGGTTACGGTGCCCAAATTTGATCAGCACCCCAAGGTCGTCGTTTTAATGAATAACCCAAGGCATAAGCGAGACAAAGATAATGTTTATATATTGCTCCCTTATTTACTCTTGACTACCAAAAATAGTAGCTAGTGGTAAGTTTGGCCATCTTCCACAAATATCAAGGGGTTTAAAGGAAGATTTCACGCAATTCACACATAAGCGTCACCAAGTGTGTGCATTGGAAAATAGAAAAGGGGGGGGGGGGGGGGGTTGTTTGAGGAATTTTATTAACTACATAGAATGAAAATAAGTGAAAAACAATGTAAATATGATATAAACTAGCCTTGGGGCATTTGCATCACAAGTTTGAAATTTAGATTCTATCCTTGATTCCTATTCATATAATCACTTGGACTACCATATGCCTTATCACATGATATGGAGAGGTTGATTCATCAAGAACTCCCACGATGATTAATATCCTGGTTCTATCCCTTCGTCAAACCTTCACCTCCTTCATATATAGCTATAGGTGTGTTATCATTGTCCACCTCTAGCCCTTAATTCTTTGGTTAATAAACCAGCTCCTAACGCACAGTAAATTAGCATGACTAGCCGGGACCTCCACCATGAACACCCACTCTACAATGCATCATATACAACCTAGAGCATTAATATCTCAGTGATTACCCCCTAAGATTTTATCTGATCTAGTTTTCCACAAACATGGGGCTATAACTTTTGAGATTAGGCTACGCCCCTAACAAGATTAATAAGATGCCCGACCAATTGTGATCAAGTCACTCCTGTATCGTTCATATCCTAACCCAGTTAAGTTATCTAGCCTAATTCAATCAAAGAACTAACAATTGTTCATGGTTGTGAATCCTAAACACAACCTTCTCATTGACCTTTGACCAAACTTGACAAAAAGACAAAATACTCTCGGTTTCATTCCCGAGCCAAGCACTAAATCATGCAATAATCTCAAATAGTTGTACACACAATAATCATGAATAATCATAAGCATTAAATTCAAGTAACAATAATAATAAAAGAATGAATCTAAGAAGCTCACAAATCGTTAGTCAAACGTGTTTGCAAAGGCTCCCAAGAGAGTAAACTACTCTAAACTAATCATGCTCATAACAAATTTGGGTTTGAGAGACATAAAGA
>JAULKM010105385.1:0-24537 GCA_032355605.1 Rubia tinctorum | reverse complement strand
TTGAGCTGAATGTGTGTGAACTGAGGAGGAAAGTGGACGCCGTAACAGCATTAGGAGAGGGTGTGGTGATTTACACGTGTGATTTGAAATGGACAACAGATGAACAACAAAGGTCTGATTGCAGTTATGGTTACAGTCCGGTTGATCATCTTGTTGGAGAGATTGGGAGGCTAATCTGTTGTTACAGGAACTCCAATGCCAAGGTTTGGTTTGTGGGAACTGCGAATTATGAGACATACATGAGAACCCAAATGAAGCAGCCCCCTCTTGATCTTCAGTGGCTACTTCAGCCTCTTTTTGTCCCATCGGCTGGATTTGGCCTCGGTCTCAAGGCTGCAGGGTAAGCCTCACTTCGAATTCCATCTCCGTTTCTGTTTAACAATGTCACACTTTCTATTTTGATATCTTTTACTAACAACGCATTCCAATTTTAACAAGAATGCAACCATTGCATATTTATACTAGCATAACAACATCAGTTAGTATTTAATATCATTGTTGGGGCTGGGCAATGAAATTTGAAGAAAAAAAGGTAGGGATATCTCAGAATGCGCTTTTGGCAAACTTGATGGGTTTGAAGTTTGAACTAGAACGGGAGTCCGTGCCGCTTTAACCAAAGTAAAAGTGAAGGAAACAGAATATGGGACTCCTTTTTGTTACAGATATTGGGACAGAGTACATGGAATTTCTGTCACTCTGAAATCATCTTTTGATTTTTTTTGCATGCCATAGCTCACTTTTGGCAATCAATAATCGTTATGATTATTAACAAATATTCCACTGTAGATGTATGAAATTTGAGAGATTACTTCATAATATTCCATGTACTTCATTTGCTTGACCTAATAGGATATGAACTTTTAACATGGTCGGATTCACACTTTTGAATATGTTGCCTCATACGCATGAAGGACTTTTGGTGTTTTAAAATTTTATTTTAGATTTCCTCATTTTGAAATTTTCAACGAAATTGAATTATTACTTGCAATCTTCTCCATCATTTTTGAGTTCTGAAACTAATTGCCATTGGGATCATCTAATATCAGTGGCAGTTTCCATGACACAAATACGGGGGCGCCATTGAGTGACAAAAAAGGAGATTGCTTCTCAGAATGCATGGCCAACCACGAAGAGGAAGCTGGACACCACAAATCTTCTTCACTATTTCCCAACAGCTTTCACTGGATTAAGCACCAAGGGGACAAGGTACCGGGACTTTATGGTTTAGTAACTTTGTTTGACTGTGTTAATACTAAAATTTGTAGTATGTTCTGCAATGATCCACATCAACCCAATAAGCACCTGTACTTACAAGACAAGTAGAGAGAGGTCAGGCAGGCATGCTCAGATCCGTTCCTGCTCCGACGCTCCCGTTAGCCCTTGAAGAAGCGTATCTCTGTGAATAGTAGACTGATTGGAAAGTCTTACCTTGTGTCTTACACTCTTCCTCGTTATATGTGGTTTGGTGGCTGATGGGACTGAAGTTGTCCCATTAGCACCCGTATAACCGTTATCGGCCTGACCCCAAACCCAAGTAACGTCCTTGGAAAAATAGGTTGCGCGTTCCTGCCTTCCTGATACTTAGTAGGCCGTTAGGCCCATACATTATCAGACTGCAAGTAGAGCTGTCAATCTCTGACTCGAATTTCTGATTCGACTAGATCGATTTGACCGAACTCAACTCAAACCTGATCCTGATTCTGATCCATAAAATATTGACCTGAACCTGAACTCGACTCGACCCAAATTCAACCCAAAACCCGATTCTGACCTGATAATATTGGCCCGAACCCGACTCGACCTGAACTCAACCCAAAACTCATTATGACCTGATAATTTGGGCTCAAACCTGAACCTGACTCAACCCAAACTCAACCCGAAATCCGATTTTGGGCTAATAATTCTAACCTGAAACCCTAAATTCTAAAATTTCTTAAAATTCTAACACTATCTTCACACCAAATAAAAATTTCAAGCTCCACCCCTACTCAGCACTGACATACCGGTGTCTATTTACCTGTTTTCTAGTAGAGTAACCTAACTCGACTAGACCTGAGGAACATTACAGATCTGTAAGAACCTGACTTGACATTTAACCTATCCGACTAATATCAACTAAAATTCACCCGGAAAATAAAAAATATCAACATGAGAAAAAAACTAAAAACATCAACAAATAAACTACGGTACCACAAGAGTATAAATTAGGGATATATACCAATATAATCCTACCACTTGAAATAAGTGCCAATATAACCCTCAGATAATTTTTAGTGCAAAAATAACCCTAAATAGTTAATGTAAGTGCCAAAATAGCCCTCATACCCCATTTTCGGTGGTGGCTTCCATTTTCCGGCGCTGACTGTATGTAAAATGTCCAAAATACCCTTAGTTTTAAAATATGAATTTGAGTTCGCCGGACCACTGTCGGCTGCCGCCGGACCATTGATAGGGTTATATCAGCACATTTTTAAAACTTATAGGGTTATATCAACACATTTTTTAAACTTATAGGGTTATATTAGCACATTCGTAAATGGGTAAAATTGACTTTCCATCGAAAATGTTATATTGGCACTTACACCAACTAAGTAGGGTTATATCTGCACTTTCAGTTATCAAAAGGTTATATTGGCGCTTATGTCAATTAGGTAGGGTTATAAAAGCAATTTTCTCTATAAATTATTCACTCAAAATATCATAAAACGTCAACAAATGTTTTTTTTAAAAAACTACAAATATCGACATATATAACCAAAAAGCTAAAAATATCAACTCCTAACACCCAAAACTCATTGGGAAAATGAAAAACATCAACATAAGAAAAATGACACTACAAACATCAACTCTTATTACCAAAATCTCAACCAGAAAATGAATAATATCAACATGAGAAAATAAAAAAGACTGCAAATACCAATACATATCAACTTAAAAAACTACAAAACATCAACTCATATCAATAAAACCTCATGCGAATGATGAAAAACATCAACATAAGAGAAAAAACGCTACATACATCAACAAAAAATTTTGGTACCTCCAGAATAAAAATTCTTTAAAAAAAGGATTTAGTGGGATTTGAACTTGACTCTCTAATCTCAAAGCTTAGAATAATAACCACTACACCAAAGACTCCTTATTCAACATGCATGCAGTCAAATAATATTAAATCTCAATATGTACATGAAGAACATAAATTCTTCAAAATAAAGTTCAGAGTGAGATTCAAATTCTAAACCTTTAGCATCAATAACCAGGATCCTAACCACTACACCAAACAGCTATTGTTGAATATATTTTTAGTCAAAAAGTAATAAATCTTAGTATAAATTCTTCAAAATCAAGGTCAGAGTGATATTCGAACCCTAAACCTCTAACATTAATGTCAGGATCCTAATAACTACCCCAAATTAACTATAGTTGAATATTTTTTTCATTCTAATACTAATAAATCTCAGCATGTATTTAAAAAACATAAAACACAAAGTTTAACCTTACCTCTCATAATCAGAAACTCATTCGCCTCCGTCGTCCACCGTCGCTTGAACCACATGCGCAACAAGTGTCGTTCCCAAATTGCACGCGTTAATCTCACGCGCCCATCTTCTTCAGCAGCAACCGTCGACTCAGTTTTCTCGACGTCGCCTTCACGGTCAGAGAAATGTTGCCGTTGTCATCGACTCAGCTTCCTCGACGTCGTCGATTGTAGCGCTCGAAGTGGAGCTCGTCATCGTTGCCATTGCAGCGGGGCTCGTCGTCGGTTCCATCGCAATACCGTCGGGACCGTTGCCGTCGGATTGGAGCGAATAACAAAGCGTCGTTGCCAACGTAGAGGAATTGCAGAGGAATTGCAATGGAATTGAGAGGTGTGAATCGCTGAATTGCGAAGGAATTGCACCTGCGGAACTAGGGCACAGTGTCACAGTGATTTAGCCGGAGTCGATTACATCTCGCCGGCGTCGCAATGATTTCTTCGGTGGAAGAAGAATCGATGCGGTTGTGCGCTAGATTCCGGCAGAGGCGGCGGAATCCGGCGGGAACTATCGGTTGGAGGCAGTTTCCGGCAACGGTTATAAGTTCCGATCAGAGAAGGAGGGAAAAAATTAATATTCTGATATTTTTGTGATATATATAGTATTTTGATAATTGCACAATAGATCCCCAGATTTATTAGCATTTTAAAAAAAAACCCATTCCAAATGAAATTTCTTATAATTGCACAATAAACCCTGACCTAAAATTTAGCTTGACTAAAACAAGAATTTATGTTTTTTTGAACTTTTTGAAAGTAAAAAATGTGACTTTAATTTTTAAAACTCGTTTGTACTAATTATAATAATATCATGTAAACTTTGGACGGAGTATATTTTTTCAATTATTTTATTTTTAAAAACACCACCTGTTATGTTTGTTGGAGGTTTGTCCTTGCTCATTTTGTTTGAACTTCAGGACAATGTGGCCAACTTGAAGAGAAAATGGAGCAGCACATGTGAGAACCTGCACCCACAGAGACATGATGAAGAAAATGCAAGGCAAGGCTTCTTTGGGAAGAATAACTATTACAGTAGTTCATATCCTTGGTGGCCAAGCTATGGCAGCAGGGTCCTGGATAACAAGTCCATTTCATTTGCTCATAAACAAAGCGCAAGCTCCGTGCCTCGATTCAGAAGGCAGCAATCATGCCACATTGAATTCAATGGTGATTTGCCGAATCTTGACTCTCTCAAAGGCAGCAGGGAAGATCAGATTGTGAAGACCACATTGTCCCTGGGGAATTCTCCTGTTTCTGATCATGCGGCTGCTGAGAAATCAACCCAAGAATCGGTAATGTGTAATCTGTTGCAAGAAAATGTACCGTGGCAATCTGGCAGCATTCCTGCTATTGTTCAAGCTTTGATGAGGTCAAAAGAAATGAGGAAAGATACTTGGTTTTTGATTCAGGGGGATGACTTGATAGGGAAAAGGAGATTGGCCCGGGGGATTGCCCAAGTGCTTCATGGATCTCCTGATTCTCTGATTCGTATGAACTTAAGGAGTATGTCTGGAAATAACTGTGAAATGCTTAAACACGCATTAGGTGATCATGGCAGGCTTGTTGTTCTACTGGAAAATGTAGACTTTTCGGATGCAGAGGTTTCGGAGTTTCTCGCAGATGGCTTCAGATCTGGGATGGGAACATTGTGCAGGAATGTAGAGGGGAACTCTTGCCATCCTATCTTCATACTGACAAAGTCTGATGATAATGCAACATGGGATTCGGTGATTCAGATGGAAATTCTAGTTTCCAAAGGAACCTCATCAGCTACAGTTTATTCCGACCACAAGCGCAGAGTCGAGGGGGACTCAAACAAGATTCCCAAAAAGGAGGAGTGCCTTGATCTTAACATGAAAGCCGACGACGAAGAACGTGGAGATGAGCACAGCTCCCTTTGTTTCCTGCACCTGAGCAAGAATCGCTTGGTTTTTAATCGAGATCCCGCGCAGGACGAGCAGATGAGGGAAATGTTCTTGTCCCACATCAAAGGATCGTTTGAACAGGTTTTCGGGACACAAAACCTGGAATGCTTTAGTGTGCAAGAAAGAGTGGGAGATGGTATTCATCTTGGCTCAGCAACTTTCCTTCAGAGTGTGCTCCAGGAATGGCTGAAGAGCCCATTCCAATCCAGCTTGAAAAGCATCAGCAAAGAAGGAAATGAACAGTTTAAGATTAGGCTGTGTGTTAGGGGCAGCGGAGTGGGTGATCCAAGTATTGGTTTCAAAGGTTCTTGTCTTCCCATGCATATTCCTATTACATATATGTAGACTATAATACAACACATTCCCAGCCGATCTAAAGAATGATCTTTTGTTTCCCTTTTTGTGTATTGCAAGTTGTAAATAATTAAGAGTTGTTATTTCTTGTTTTTTATTCTCTTTGATTTTATCACCTTTTTGGTTGGGGACGTTCTTGAATACCCAACCTTCGATTTTACCATCCATGAAGTTCAATTAGTACAATTGATGAAGAGCGGACCTTGAGCTTGTGCTTCTAACCAAATATGTAAAAAAATGTAAAGCAAGAATACACAAATTTAATTACGTAATTCGGTGAAATTCATCTACATCGGCGGGGTGTGCCCTCCAATTAAGAATAAATCCACTAATTAGAAAGATACAGTACAAAGTACACCATACAATTATACTTATCTAATTATAACACGTGAATTTTGCAAGCTCCCCTTGCTACCGATCCGCCTTGATCTCTCTCTGACCTCGAAACTCGTCGACGCTGGATTTCCTCCTCCTAAGGAATCAAGGTATATGATTCTGAACTTGATCAACAGTTTAAGTTCATGTTGGAACACAGACGAATGGCTCTAGAGTAATCTTGAAATATATGAAAATCTGGATGCATATTTTCTTCAATTAATTCCTTACGTTGCTCAGTCGTGATGTCCATCAATATATAGACCATGAGCAGATTGGAAATTTTCCACATTATCTTCAAAATATCCCGATTCTAAATCTGCTTCTGAAGAATATCCAAATCTCATAAATAAAGGGATTTTCATTATCTCAACGTATCTCATAATATTCCATAAATCTAATTTCTTAAGAATAGAGATTTTCCATAAATCCTGTATGCTTCAATCACACGCCTAAAATAATATATTGTGAAATCTCCAATCTTCCATAAATCAATATTCACCCAATATCTCCATAACGCAAAACCACACGTCCTTCTTTATAACACCTCATATAGGAACATGCAACAACTGCTGCATTAGGGCTTGACAATCGTGCAATTTTAAGGCGTTATGACGCAATTCATCATTCACAAAATGACTAACATTAGAAGTGTAACTAGATGGTACCTTCATTCCTTGAATACACTCACAGACTGATCTCCTTTCATTGACTGAGAGATTTTAAGAGGCAGAAGACAAGTATACGTGCTTCACTTTCACCTCCGGGGCTAGATCAAATTGAATACCGAGTTCAAACAAACCTTTTCTCGCATTCAAGCTATCCTTCATCTTCTCGAGAATGTTAAGTAATGTGTCAAGTAATGTGCCAATTAAACTCTCACGCACATATTCTTCAATATGCATTATGTCCAAACGATGTCACACCTCCAAATTCTCCCAGTGTGACAAATCAAAGAAATTCGATCTTTTCTTCTATGTTCCATCAATCGCGGTGCCCACCTTAGTTATATTCGTCTAAAGTCCAACATTCATTTTCTTCAACTTATTGTGGATGGTAGCCCCATTCAAAGGTTCATGTGCATTCCTTCTCTCTTTCCCACCAACAAAATGAATCGTTTCATCGTGCAACTTGTGCTTCATCGGGAGAATTTTTTGATAACCCAAATACACAGTCTTAAAACCATTCTTCAACTACTGGAAATATGTCCCCTTCTCACATACGGGACACGACTTGTGGCCCTTCACCACATAACCCGAAAGGTTACCATATGCCGAAAAATCATTTATCGTACAAAAAACATGGCCTTAAAGTTGAACATCATTCCACAAATACCATCAAATGTGCAACACCCATGGACCGCAATTCCTTCAAATCTTCTGGCAAGGGCTTAGATACATATCAATATCACTTCCAGGCTGTTTGAGCCCCAAATCATCAAAGGCAGCAACACATATTTCCTTTTCATGCACAAATACAGAGGAAGATTGTTTATAGAAAACATAACTGGCCATGAACTATGTTTTCGATGACATGTTTCCAAAGGGGTTCATATCACTAGTACACAAAGTCATCCTCAAATTCCTTGGTTCATTTGCAAAGTTCGGATACATTTTGTCAAAAATTTTCCACTGATCTGCATCAGCCGGATGACGAATCATATCATCTTTATGACAACCCCTCACTACAAAAAAAAATTGACCTTTTACTTTTGGCCTTTTACCTCAATTGTTATTTTGCCAAAATAACCGAGGTAAAAGATTCTTTTACCTCATTTTTTAAAATACGAAGTCAAAAGTTTTATAACCTCGGTTAAAAAATAATCCAGGTAAAAGATTGTTTTAAAAAAATAAGCCCACCTGTGATGGTGGGGGGTTTGGAAAATGTCTACTCGTTTATTAATTTAGAAGGTAAAAGATATGTTTTTTTACCTCATTATTGTTAACCAAAGTAAAAGGTTATCAAATCGAATTAAATCACGTAACCACGTGGTATGCGACATCGCGGATGGTGATCAAAGTAATTCCCTTCCTCGCATCATATGTCGATGTTATCGATAGGATATGCGAAGGTTGGCCGGTATTGGTAATTGGTTAGCATTTATAGTTAAAAATGTGGGGTCATAAAAATTATTTGATTGTTTGAAGATCATTGAAACATTCATTTCATTACACAAGTATAGTTTAATTTTGTATTTGAAATTAATTTTTAAAAATATTTTTCAACGGGAGGATTAAAAATTGAGACATCCGATATATATATATATATATGTGTGTAAATTATATATAACAAGATTATTAGAGCATTGAATCTCACCAAAAAAATATTTTAAACAAAATATTTTCAAGAACAAACTGTAAAAAAATATTCCAAAATATATTATTTAGTTTTGTTTGAATAAAAATGATAATTAACCAAGCAGTACAACTCGTGATGCTCAAAAAATGATGACCTTGAATAGTATGGGCCCACAACCATCTAATAGCTTGAACTAGGCCGAATACCCAATCAATAGGTTGTGGCCACTAAGAAACTGGCCAAAACCCTTGGGGAATATGGCCACGATATTCCTGTTCCCCGAGTAATTCATGCATCACTCTCTTCCATGGCACCTCGAAACAACTGGGGTCTTCTAACTTGGTAGGTGTTTTACGATGTGTCTGAGGATGTACCGAATAATCAATAATAAAAATAAATGTTAAAGGAAATAAAAAAAATACATGTGTAATGGTTGAGACTTATTATCGCTGGGTTAATCCCAAAGTTCTGCAGCTTCAAGGTGCAGCTGAAATATGGATTTTTGTTAGAAAAGTAATAATGCGAGTAATTTGAATTCGAATCGCTCTCAATCTACAGCGGTCAATGAAATTATTACTAATTAAATAATAATATAAGTTATAACCTAATAAAATAAATGTGGCAAAATGAACATAATTAATCGCTCACTTCAAGGGGAACGACTAGCTAAACCGTCATTGCCATCCATGATTCTGAATTTCATAATCCACAAATAAAGTAGTAATTAGAATTTTATAATACGACGATTCATTGATATTTTCAAGGAAACTTATAGTGTGCGACATTTACCGAGGTTCGCACATGCAGTCGATTAAACTGACTGCACAGTGATCAATGTCGCAACTAATGTCCATCATAAACAGATTGATGATCAACAAATACAAACGACGTTGGCTTGCTGCCAGCTTAGTCAATACCATAACCGACTAACAACCGATGATGCATTAACCCTAAATTACTATGAGTAACCGACATGAAAAGACGACTTCTATTACCAGTCGGTAAGACCGACACGTAACTGGCTGGAGACCGATGCCACATTAATATGGAAATCCTAAAAGCATAATCACATATATAATGACTATAACACACATAACAACCCAAATCGATTGTTATTATTATTATTCAAGAACAATACTAAACAGTGAATTGACATAAAAAAGAAACAAAGTTCACAAACCTCGATTCCATACAAATCATGAATACAATTTAGTTTTAAAAACATAGAACGGGGAAGTAATTGTAGTACGAATTTAGAATCTAAACCAGATTACATACCTTTTGGATGAGGGAATGAGAATGGTTGGGAACCCTTTGGAATTCGATGGAAAATGTACATCTTGAACTAATTCTGACCTTTAAAAATTAATCGTTATATTTTGGAAAATGACTAATTTAATTGTCATTAACTAAAAGAATGTTACGATTGTAAATTGTTACTACGTTAATATGTTAATGCTATATTGATGAATTTTATCAACGTAAGAGTTTAAACAATTTTGGACAACTTAGATAAATTTATACTACTAATTCTGTTATGAATTTCACAATACTAGATTTATTAGTTGTGAATATTAGGTAATATTTATTTTTTAGTATTGAGATATTTAGAACCTAAGTTCCAATTATTAAACAACCAGTTGTGAAAATAAATAACAAAATTAAGTAAATGAAAAAGGTGTAGATAATTATACCAACATAGGCAAATGTTTGAAATTGATGCAGAGGCGAGATGAAGATCTCCGTCCTTAATTCTTAAAATGCCTCGTAGTGTTTGACGGTTCGATGGCGTTCCGGATCCCAGGATACAATAGTTACACTTTCTACTATGCACAACTCAGGAGCAGAAATCAGTGAACCAATTCAGTGTCTTACTCTCATACTCAAACATAAAGAATGCGAAGAATGCGAAGTACGCGAAGAACACAAAGAACAAAGGAAGAAGATGAGAGGAGAGGAGGATTGTATTCTTGGTTTGTGTTAGAATGAGACTAGAGGGAGTCTTTTATATGTAAAGGTGCACTAATGACTAGGAGGTAATCGTGGATCAATCCACGCCTCTTCAATTCTGAAGAGAGCAATCCACACCCAGTAATGAAAAGGGATGAAGAAAAGAATAGCATTTTACGCCTCTAAATTATGAGGGTTGATCGGCTCAAATATCAAATTCTAAAATGACCTACCCGAACCAAACACTCCCGAGAACCCGAGGCCCATTCCGTGTCCAAACTGGACCACACGCATGTGGTCTTGAGTTAAGGTATCCTAAACTACTAGTTGATATTCCTAGTGTTTTCATAATAGCCTTAATACTAGCCATATTTACTCCCTATTTCCAATGTGGTATTTATAATATACCACAAACTCAAAATATTACTCTTTAAGAAATCAATTTTGAACCTTCATTTCTCTTTCAAACAGAACCTGAATTTAACGTATGAGAATAAAACTATAGAGTTCTTGCAGAGACGAAGCCAAAGCTCCTTTATTGTGGTGCAAACGGTGGCCAGAGCCCACCTAAATATTGCTCAGAAAATTTGGTTCCAGCATGTTCAACAAACGACGAAGGTCCAGTTCAATGTCTCTACCGGTGCTGCTAAATGGTCGTGAACTGAAGCGGTTCATAACTGAACTTCCTACACTCTACGATTAGGACATGGTGGGCTGACACTGTCAAATATTATTTTTCATTTTTAGTTTTCGATAGAATGTAAAACTCACAAATTATTGTGGCTGTGTGTATTCATATATATAGAGTACAAAGGATATACAAGGTAGAATCAAATATGGAAAAGGATATGTACAAAAGAAAACTTTCTTTCTTAACCTAATTCTAATTCATCTATTCTATTACCTCTCCCCTCAAGCAAAGCGTGGGACTAGTCACAACGCAAAGCTTGGTACGTAAAAACTCAAACTGAGGACGAGGTAAACCCTTTGTAAAGATGTCGACAAGCTGTTAATCCGTAGGAAAATGATCAACCCTAAGCTTGCCAGAAAACACCATCCCACGCATAGAATGATAATCAATATCAATGTGCATGGCTCTCTTATGTGAAACCGAATTCTAAGAAAGAAAGAGAGCATTATTATTATCACACAAAAAATGGGAGGTGCACGGGAAAAGATGCGCAAATCCCTAAGTAAATTCATCAACCAAGCTAGTTCCGCGGTAGTATTGGCCATAGCCCGGTATTCTGATTCTGGACTTGAACGAGAGATTGTAGGTTGTTTCTTCGAACTCCATGAAATCAGATTACCACCAAGAAAAATGGCATAACCATAAGTAGACCTACGAGTCTCAATACAATGAGCCCAATCAGCATCAGAGTAACTCAAGACTGGAAAAGCGGAAGAATTCTTACGAAACTGAAGACCATAATGCATAGTGCCACGAACATAACCCAGAATTCTAGTAAAAGCTTGGTAATGATCATCAGTGGGTGCCTGCATGTACAACATAATAAATATCAGGACACCTAATGGACAAATATTGTAGTGCACCAACCAAAGAATGATAAAGTGTGGGATTTCTGAATGGCTTGCCATTAGTACTTGAAAGCTGCGAAAAAACAACAAATGGAATAGAAACCGTTGCCAAATTCTGCATGTCAGCATGCAATAAAATGTCCTTTGCATACCGTGCTTGCCCAAGAAATAAGCCATCGGAATTACGAACAGCCTCCAATCCAAGGAAATACGATAAAGTGCCAAGATCGGTAATATTAAACTCCTGATTAACCCGATCAATAAACTTTCGATTGAAATGACCATCATTTCCAGTGAGAATAATGTCATCAACATAAACCAACAAATAGAGTAAAGAGGCACCCTGTGAGATAACAAATAAGGAGGTATCTGAAAAAATGCACACAAAACTCAGGCCAACAAAAAAAACTGAAACGTTGAAACCAAGTAGGAGGCGCTTGTTTCAATCCATAAATGACCTTGTGTAGATGACAAACATAATCAGGGTGCATAGGATCTTTATAACCAGCAGGCTGCTCCAAGTAAATCGGGGAATCAAGAATGCCATTTTAAAATGCATTTTTAACATCAAGCTGTCTCAAGGGCCGATTTCTAGTGATAGCGATGGATAAAATAGTACGAACAGTGAATGCCTTCACCACCGGAATAAAAGTATGATCATAGTCAAAACCAAGTAATTGTGAAAAACCCAGAGCAACTAACCTTGTCTTATGCCGATCAAGTGAGCCATCAGATTTGTACTTCAACCGATACACCCATTTAGAGTCAACAACATTAACATTGGGAGGACGTGGAAAAAACTCCCATGTTTGCTGAGTGCGAAGGGCGGCCATTTTAGAGTCCATAGAAGTAACCCATTCCGGATCCTTGACTGCAAAACGATGACTATGAGGCTTAGGCTTTGCAAATAAAGCACTCAGTAAACTAGAAATATCATAATCAGAAAAATCCTTGTACCTAAAAGAACCAGTACGAGAATGAGTGGCCATCGGATGATGGGAAGAGGAAACCAAAGCCAGAGATGATGCGGATCCCGAGGCAATGGGCACGGAACCCAGGACTGGTTATAGCTGACGTTCGCTGGTGAAGCAGAGTTCACCGGATCAGCTAGTGAGGTTGGTGGCGTTTGGACTGGTGGCGCGTGATTCGCACGCGCGGCTGGGGCCACCGGTGCAGGATTCAATAATGTCGGTGTCTTCGTCTGAGGTGGCAGTTGTCAGTCACTTTGTGGCAAACAAACACAATTTTCTGAAGAACCCCGAGTTTCTGGTACATGGTGAAAATCATGATTTTCCAAAATAATGGGTGATGTGGCTGAAGAAGATGGCTCAAAGACCTTCGAAGGAACTGATGAAGGCTCCAAAAAAGCAGAAACATCCAGTGAAGAAAAATATCTAACAGAACCAGTACGGGTAGCTGGAAAAAATAACTCATCAAAACGAGCATTGCGAGTGATGTACTCCTTCTTTGTGAGAGGATCAAGACATCGATAACCCTTGTACCTTGAACTGTATCCCAAAAATATACAAGAAATACTCCGAGGTGCTAATTTATGCGCATCATAGGGCCTCAAATAAGGAAAAACTCGACAACCAATTGGATAAAAATTAGAGTAGTCAGGCGTACTACCAAAAATAACAGAGAGTGGAGACTGACCAGATAAAATAGAAGTAGGCAGTCTGTTGATAATGTAGACTGTTATCAAAAATGCATCATACCAAAATGAATGATGAAGTCCAGAATGAAAGAGCATCGACAAACCTGTCTCAGTAATATTACGATGCTTCCTCTCCACGTGACCATTTTGCTCAGGAGTGTAAGGACAAGAAAGTTGATGATGAATGCCCTTTGACGTAAAATGAGTTCACATGCAATGATTCAAAAACTCTGTTCCACCATCACTCTGAAATACTTTAATGGTGGTAGAAAACTGGTTCTCAACAAAAGTTTCAAATTGCATGTAAGCCTCTACAAAATCATACTTCCGTCGTAGAGGATATAACCAAGTAAACCGAGAAAAATTATCAACAAAAATGACATAATAGGAGTAGCCAGCTCGAGAGACAACAGGTGAGGGTTCCCATAGATCACAATGAATCAAAACAAGTATGTGTGGTGCGCATTTCAAAATATCTTTGAAAGAAAGACGCTTGTCTTTAGCCATATCATAGGAGGGACATAAATGAGGCTTAGGCAGCAAACTAGTAACTGACAAAACAGCCAGACTTGCTTAAAGAAGAAATGATGTTATAGGGAACATGACCCAACCTTCTATGCCAAAGTTCAAAAGATGCTTTAGAAGCACTTAAGGCCACAAAAACAGATAAAGTAACATCACCATAATCCAACAGACATAGGCCACTATAAAGATGGCCTTTGCCAATAACATCTCTAGTAAACTTGTTCGAAATAGTGAAAGAAGAATCGTCAAAATAAATAACAACATTCATATCCCGAGTCAACTTACTAATAGACAGCAAACTTTTGGTAATATGAGGAACAACCAAAATATCAGACAATGATAATGAATCAGAGACTCGAGAATGACCAACATGAGTAATGTTAAGAGAAGAGCCATTACCAACAAAAACACGACGGGTACCAGAATAAGGAGTCACGCGTTCAAGAGAGGACTGAGAAGAAGTCATGTGGTTGGTCGCGCCGGAATCAGCTATCCAGCTAGTATGCAGGAAAGAGGCAGGAGAAGAAACCTGAGAGACCAAAAGAGAACATGTCGAGGCAAAGTGACCAAATTTCTTACACCACTGACACTGCAACTGGTACCATTGATCGTGTAATTTAGGACAAGAAGAAGCAACATGACCCAGAACATAACACCATTGGCACCGTGGTTGATAAAAAAAATAGCCATAATACAGAGGAACCAATCTTTTTTTCTTTTTTCCCTTTTTAAAATAAACTTAGGGAGAATGGCAGGAGCTCCTCTGGAAGGGCAGCAGGGCGCGTGAAATCACATGCTGCAGGGGAGAATGCGTGCGTTCAGTCACCCGCGCGTGGCTACACGCGCTGCTGGGGAAAGACAGACGGGCGCGTGGATCTGAACAGGACTGAACACGAGCTGAAAATCGGAGAAGACAAAGATAGCGGCCAGGGAAAGAGATTGGCATCGACGGACGGTGATTTGCGGGACGACGGACGATGATTGACGGGATGACGAATGTCAACTTCGGAGTAACGGATAGCAGACGAAAAAGGCCAGACGACGAGAACGGCGGGTTTCGAGCAGAAGGACAGCGGTGGAAACCGGAGAATGGCGACGGAGAACGGCAGCGGTGGGTGGTGACCGGTTGAAAAATTGAACAGTAATTGAGTATGATAATTTCTGGAAAAAAGTGATAAAAATCAAGAATTTTAGAGAGACCTGACTGATACCATGATAAAATGTAAAACTCACACTTAATTGTGGTTGTGTGTATTCATATATATAAAGAGTACAATGAGTATACAAGGTAGAATCAGATATGGAAAAGGATATGTACAAAAGAAATTTTCCTTTCTTAATCTAATTCTAATTCATCTATTCTATTAAGGTCATTCCCTGCCGGCGACGCTTCTTACTTTCGCGGGATGGGGGGCCACGACTTTGAGCTCTCAAGGAACAGGAGACTTCGAGACCAGCATCGAGATCGACGGACATACAATCCAAGCTCTCCAACGATAAAACACAGAGGAATCTCAAGACATAGATTTCAACGGAAGAGCAGTGATAAACTTCAAAAGCAACGACGTGGGGGAATTGTAGTAAGCCTCGAGACTGATTCAGACTTTATTAAGTTTTTGACGTCTCAGACATCAAAGATGACGAAGTCGTCGACAAATCCTGGTATGGGAGACTCACAAATAGAGAGCTTGGTCTTCCTCCTATCCAATCAGTGCTTCAGATGGGGCTCCGCACCGAAAAAAGAGGCCATCATCAAATTCACGGAGTTCTTTCTTGATGGGACCAATTGAATCAGACCTTGAAGCAAAAGGTGGGAACCGTGAAACTGGAAATAAATAGGTAGAGCGCATTTAGTGAATGCGCCCTCTGATATGTAAATTTATTTTTAAAAAATTATGCACGGATTGTTGGATTAAAAGAATGAGAGGGCACATTTTGAGACTAGTTCCTCTAATAAATTTATTTTTTTTAAAAAAGTTTCTAATTCAAATTTTTTCTTCATTTTATTAATTATTTCTGTAAGTAATTTTTTTTAAAAATGAGATGACGCGAATGCATCCTCAACTTTAACCTTTTCATTTATTTTTATTATCTTCATTATTTCTGTAAGTAAAATTTTTAAAAAATAAGTATTAAATATTTTAATATAAATATATATATTTTTTCTTATAAAACCATTAATTTATTATTTTATATTATTGAAATTGAATTATAAATTACAATTATTTTGAAAAAAATATAATATTTTAATTATTATTTGTATAAAAAATATTATAATATTATTTTTCGAGTTGTGTATTGGTTGAATTTAAATAAAAATATAATTTTCATATGAACTCGTTTTTTAAAAATAATATTATTTCTTAAATTTGGGAAAGAAATACTAGGGTATTAATATTTTCGATGAATCGGCAACAAGCTGTGGGAACGGAACAAATTTTTGGATTTGGGTGCGTGTTTTATGATTTGGGAGAAGTGAGATATTTGGGTCCGTGTTTTTAGGATTTGGATCGTTGCAGAATTGTTTTTAATGTTAATATTATATAAAATAAAGAGAGGACTCTGTCATTTTATTTTTTTATTAATCGTCTGCAATTTTGAAGTAAGGTTAAATTGGGAAAAAATTGTACGCATTTAGTGAAATAAGTGGACGGAAATATTATAATCTTCCAAATAATTAATATTGATACAAACATTGACAAAGATGTACCAAATAAATTTTAAAAAATGAATATATATATATATATATACACATACGCACACATATATGTATTTATATGTATATATATTATTGAGATAGAGTTGTTTGTAAGAAATTTAAATTATATATTTTTCTCGATAATAATTAATTTATTGTGAAAGTATAAAATAGTAGTCATAATATATTTTTATTTAATTGGACGACAATTTTAATAACAAAATGAACATGAACTTGGGTATGAAAAATATGAATTTATTCATATACAGTTAGGTAGAAGTGTACGTATTAGTAATTCAATATTCAAAAAACACATGTCGAAGGTGAATTTATTAATAAGTAAAAGTTGACGAGAGCGCATTTGGTGAATGCGCCCTCAATTTCTTTTTTTGTTATTAAATTCAATGGTTTTCCAGAAAAAATAATGAGTTCATCTCTTGAAAGACGATGTTTAAGTTATGGAAAAACCAATGTTTAAATTGCAAATTAGGAGAAATCAAGATAAAATTTTCGGGTTGCATTAATCGGGTCATAAACTTAAAACTACTACATGTTGCATAATATTTTTTAATATTACAACTAAAACATTTTACCATTCTATAATTCTAATATAACTCCGTCTTTCCATATGCTTATGGAAAGACGGTCTTTCCCAAGACTTTACAAAAAATAATGAAGAAAGCGCATTTAGAAAACGCGCTCTCTGATTTTAATTTTTTAAAAATAAAAATTACCTGAAGTGTATTTTTGAAAAAATTAAAATTAAATGAATTCGTATTTGTTGAATGGGTTTTCACCATTTGAATCTCATGCATGTTAGTGCAGCATCAAACAAAGAATTTTTCATAGAGAAACATAATCCCGTGTGATGTTCCTGCAATTAACGCCTCATTCTCCATGGCCGAACTCGAGATACGAGGCCCTCCTCGAATCCACGCCATAGAGTAACAGAATCCCGTGTGGTGTTCCTACAATTGACGCTTCCTTCTCCATCGAATATTTTCAAGAAGTAATGTAGTTTCCTGGCTCTAAATCAATGTGCTCCACTGTAACAGATAGTAAAGTTGAAGCTCGATATTCTCAGTTTATTGGATTTGGAATCTAAGCGGTGTATATGAAATTTCCAGAAGATGCGAAGAAAAGGCGGTTGAGCTCCACGTCCGAGAACTGAACCACTTCATCGTCGGACTGTAATTCGAATGTCGCTGGCAGCTCCCACGAGACCTTCAGATTATTCGTTGCTATGGAGGTTCTCTAACCAATAGCTCGAGGGACGAGAGGCAGAAGCCACGGACGACGAGCTCTTGAGGTACAAGAGCTGGTTGCGATGAAGACTGGCTCCATCGAGTGTACGAGTTTGTTGAAAGATATATTCCACATCGCTTTTTTACAAGAATAAAAACTAATATATAAGGTCTTGGGTCACCTCTATTTAGAACCAATTGGTTTTAAAAAGAAAGCTCAAGATGCCTCTAAAATTTAACATGGTATCAGAGCCCAAGTTGAGTTTATTGGGCCGTTGTGTAGATCCACGTTGGCACGTGAGGGGGCGTGTTGAAAGATATATCCCACATCGATTTCTTACAAGAATAATAACTAATTATAAGGTTTTGGGTTATCTCCACTTAAAACCAATTGGTTTTAAGATGGAAGCCCGAGATACCTTGAAATTTAACAAAGGCCCCTTCTGAAGTACTCCATCGACGGACTCCATCCAGGTGCGAGGCTCCTTTTTTGAAGCCTCCTCGACGTTATAGATAGTGGATAAATATGGATAATTTTTTATGTTTGGTGTTACAGTAGCATTGTCCGGATGCAAATGGTGAGGATGCATTCAACAAATTCGTCCTCAGTTTTTTTTTATTTTACTGCTGAGGAAGACACATTTACCAAATGCCCCTTCAATTTTTCTATTTTTTTCTACCAATTTTTGAAGACGCGTTCTTTGAATGCGTCTTCTGTCTTTTCAAATTTTTTTCTGCTGAAATATTGAAGACGCATTTGGTAAATGCGTCTACCCATTTTTTTTACAAAACCCTTACAACGCATTTGGCAAATGCGTTGTTTCATTTGTGTTTAAAGCCAAAGAACAGAGCAGCGCTTATCTATTTTTCCGTCCTTCATCCATTTCATTTTCTCCCCATTTCAACGACGGCCAGCAGCTCCCCTGTTCCCTCAGCCTGCAAGATGGATAATTGAACTCCAAAAACTTGGGCAAATAGACACATAACCAAGGTTTGCTAAATGTTTAGATCTTTGGTTTGTTTGTTGATGTTTTGGCCTTTTTATGTTGTAACTCTTCTTCTTCTCCAGCTGCAGCTTGCATTGGGTCCGACTACACCATTTCTGGTCGAAACAGTGGTGGTGGAGCTGCGCGTGTACTACACGCGCTGAATAAGAAGCTGCGCGTGAGCATCACGCGCCACCGCCGACGGAGGGGTTTCGCCGGAGATTGCTCGAGTTGTTTTTGTGTATATTTTTAGATGAGTAATATGTACTATCCAAAATGAAAAAAAATTTAAGAAAATTTTGGGAAATACATTGTATATATTGTATGAAATTTATTGTAATTTAAAATTTTTGTATGAATGAATAAAAAAATTTTCAGCAATATATTGTATGATATATTGTAAGGAAATTGTTATTGGGTTTAAAAAATGTATGCATAATCTTATAGAGTTATTATTGGATATAATTTGAATTTGTTTGGAGTTAATTTCACACGATTGTAGGAATTTGTTTTCCCGAATGATGCCGATGTTTGAAAAGTCGTTATGTTAATCAATGAACTAATGTTGTTGAATGATAATATTTGTGTGAACTGCATGGTAATTTTTATTGCAATTTGGATATCATTTTCAAATGTCTTGATATTTTTATTGGTACCAGTGGAGGAAACATTGGGGTGTGATATCCATGAAATTGTTACGGTTCTCAGTAGGAACACATCTTCTTGTTGAATGTGTGTTTCTTTTTGAAGGAATCGTAATTTAGACATTTTAGATTAATAATTGTTGGTGTAATACGAAATATTTTTGCATGCTATGAATCGATGTCATGTGATTGAATTTGTACTGATTTCGATGATGAGCATGTGAAAATCTGTTTTATTATGATGTTCATTAGTTAGAATAATTGAATGATAATCAATGTTGTTGAATGATAATCTATGTTGTTGAATGATAATCTTCGTTATCAAAGGTAAATATTTGTTGTATACTACTGCGTTGCAGTTGCAGGATGATTTTGTTGTTGTACTTGTTTAGAGGGGTTGTGATTAAGTATGATGTGAATGTGGGTGTGTACTATGATCCTCCCGTAGCTGGGAAACATCTGACCTTAAAGCAGAGGTTAAGCCACTCTCAATTAGTTGAATTAATTGTGAGATGCATTGGCATTCAATGTGAGGTGTTTCTTGTGAGAATCTTTTATCGTTGTCCTGAGATGATTGGTTCTTGTATATATTATCGATGTATGATGTGGAAGATGACCTGTCGACGGAGACCTTATTTGATATTGTTCATAGAATGTCCTTGTCGTCAGCCGATCTTTACATTCAGCTAGAGAGGATTGAGACAAACTTTGAACGTCCGGGTGATGTTGGCCCGGGAATGTTCATGTCGTTGTTGAGCAATGTTCATAACTATACCTTAGCAACCTACCCTCCCTTCTCGACACCTGAATATTACCAAGGTTTTGAAGAATCTCATGTCGTTGGTGAGTCGAGTGGGCGGAAAATTTTCACTATACTGTGAGTCGAGTATTACACTACACTGTGAAATACTCGAAGAAACAGTGTAGCTATCGAGAGTGGCAAATTTTCAGGCTGCCTTGTTCCCATGCCTTGGCTATTTGCAGGAAAAGGAGTGATGATCCCAAAAACCTTTGTGATAAGGCATATCACACGACAACCTTCGTATCACAATAAAGTGCGGATTACATGCCTGTTCGAGATCCTTCATTGTGACAACCAACAAACTGGAGGTTGGTCCCCGATATTGAACAGTTTCGCAATAGGAGACGTGACCAATTTGCGGAAAAAAGATAATGAATCAGATGGATGAAAGAGTAATTGGTGATCTTAGAGGTGTCTATGGGTGGCGTCCTGCATAGGGTATTGTTTGTAGTACTGAGTTCCTTAGAATGTTTATTTATAACTTTTTCTGGAAATGCTTAGTTTTCAATATTAGGGAGCTATGTATTTCATCACACTTGAGATTTTATGTTATATTAAATAACCTTGTTAATTTAAAGCTTTAACTATTGTTGCCCGCTAAATATCCGATAAATCAGAGGGTATGGATTGATATAAATTGTTTTTTGTGAAATATTATTCTGCCGTTCTGTGATATGTGTTTCATTGACTGATGATCAGTCTTACATTCTATTCAGGGATACACCATGGATCATCCTGAACCAATCGACGATGATTTTCTCTATCTACACATGGAGCATCGTGCACGGGCGATATACAACGGTGATTTGGAGGATACGGCCTTGCAGGTCAGACGTTGTGATGGGGCCTGTTGGGATGTTGAGATCCCCGAGGGTGTCCTTTTTTACGCTCGTGCGGTGGGCTTCCAGGGCCTCCTCGATTCAGCGGTAATCAGTACTGATAATTCGCTTATCATAGTGTTGGTCGAGCGCTGGAGACTTGAGACCCACATATTTAATCTTCCGGTGGGCAAAGAAACTGTCACGTTATAGGATGTGGGTGTGCTTTGGGGTCTACAGATCGATGGTATACCCATCATAGTTCTTGACCGGAGAAGGTCGGCAGTTGAGTAGCAGATATGCACTGATATCTTAGAGGCAACACCCCCCTTGGATGCCATCAACGAGGTTCGTATAAAAGCCTCTTGGTTCGGTGACGTGCTGCCCAGTCCACTTCATATTGATGCCACGGATGTTAATTGTCAACAGCGGGCGAGGGTATTCATCCTACTTTTGGTTGGTAGAATGCTTATGTCTTACACATCGGGCTATCAGATCCCTCTCATGTACTTGTCGCCGATCATTGACTTAGATGCGGCACATCAGTTTTGTTGGGGGAGTGCCATTCTAGCATACTTGTACAGGAGCTTATATGATGTTGCAATTCCGCAGGCGAAATCCATATCCGGGTCAGTTGTCCTCCTACAGGTAACATTGTTATTTACACTTTTTAGATTTTCACATTTTCATATTCAGCGTTGACGTTATATTTTCCTGCCTCTTTATTCCTTGCTAGTTGTGGGCGTGGGAGAGAATACCGACCATTCGTTCCGCCGGGTAACTTTTACTGACCAACAATATAAGTGCTGTTAGGTCCAGGTTTGTATTCAGTACCTGAAAATAAACTATTAACACATTTTTCCTAACTTACAATAACTAATGTTCTTCACTCTGTCCAGCGCAGGTGGAGAGCCCGGTGTTATTAATCACAATCTCCGATGCATGTGCTCAAAGTGTACCGTGATCAGCTGACACCTCTCCACGACAGTCAGGTATACGAGAGTTTGGGTTCCATTATAATAGTGGCTTCAAAATTTATTGATATTCAGATTATTTATAACTTGTTCATTTTTTAGCAGTTCATTTGGCAGCCATACTCTAAATATCTCCTGCAACATATGCCATCATATTGTACAGACAGTAGGAACAACTGGTTGTTCACTGCCAACCTCATTTGCTGGCACATGGTCGAGGGTCATCATGTTCACCGTGTACTCAGGAAATTCGGCTTCATCCAACCAGTACCTATGCAGTTGGTGCCGAAGGAGGTTAAAAAAATTCTACATTCAAGAGACCGTCGAGGGAGGTCGAATGTGGATTGACAAATTGTACTAAGCACGCATGTTCAGGCGTGGGAGCAGCGGGCAGAGTACGTAGCCCCGATCCTCGGAGTATCAGATCCATATACACCGGATTGGGAATACATGGAGTGGTATCTTCGTAGTACAGTAACAATGATTGACTGGCCAGGAAGTGCCTCAACGGTTACAGAGGGGTTTCACGGATATGAGGCAACCTTGGAATATATGGTATTAATTAGTTTTGTCCAATAACATTTAATTAATACATGAAATTTCTTCATTTCGTTGTATCTAACATGTTAATGTGATTTGTGCAGATGCAGGTTATGTCCAGGATGCGGCTCATGAACGAAATTAATTTGGACGCATGTCCCTCACCTTACGCAGACGTTATCAGGGACAACCTCGAAGATGCCATAGGTTCCCTAGCATATGCGCATGAGCTCTCCAGAGTGCGTTACTATCAACCATATGTCCACCCCGAGGGACCTCCCCCTGGTGTCAGGTACAATGAAATCAGAAACCACCGTCCAGCTCCTCCTGGCAGATAAGGTGGTCGCCAATGGCGTCCTACAAGACCTACTCCTGACATTGGTTTCTCTCAATCCGAACTTTCACATGCTAGTCCAGCCTACGAAGGACCATCAGATGCTGGGCCATCGTACTCCATCACTTCTCCGATTCATTCTCCTGAATACCTTACTCTAGCTAGTAGTCATGCACATTTTGTCTCTGACTGTTCCGTTCCATACATCTAGCGGTCCTCAAGTTCAACATCATTTCAATGATGAAGCTGGACACTATATGGAGGATGATTCAACAGAGGGAATTCAGGATGAAGACTTAGAAGTGTCTAATCATGTGCCTGTAAGAAGACGCACATCTCGCACCATACGGCTGCCGCTATGTGGAACTGGTGGAAAACTTTACGGAGGGCGTCATTCATACAGTCGAGACGCGTTCAACTAACATTGTATTACTAATACGTACATTTCTACTAAACCATATAGGAATTTATTCATATTTTGTTATTATTATCGTCATCATATTAAATAAACATTGAATATGACTACTATTCTATTTTTTACATTGAAAATAATAATTAGCGGGCAATAGAGAACACGATCACTATTTTATTTTTTTAACGACACATTCAAGAAAAAATTATAATATAGTAAATACATTAATATGTATTACAAAAAAATATTTCTTAATATTTCAGGACACATGTGAAGAATGCATCCTATTTAATTTCATTTTAAAAAAGTAATTAGCAAAAAAATTTGTTAAAAATTAGTTTTTTTTTAATTTTTTAAAATTCGGAATATAACATAAATTCAAAAAATATTAAATTTGAAAAAATGATGCATTCTCCAAATGTGTCCCCTCATTTTTACTTGTTTTTTAAAAAATTTTGGAAAATAAAATTAAAATAGATGACGCATTTGGAAAATGTGTCCTTTTTAATTTTTATTTTTTAACCATTTTTTTAAAATAAAAATATTTTTTTAAAATTAAAATTAGAAGACGCATTTGGAGAATGCATCCTCTTTATTTTTTAATTTTTTTAAAAAATGGATATCAAATTAAATTTTTAAAAAATTAAAAAACCATGAGGACGCATTCCCCAAATGCGTTCTCCCCTTTATTTGCATATTTAATCAAGAACCCTAGATAGCATCTAATGTGGGTTATATTGCACCCTTTTCAAAGAATGGACTCATAAATATACTCCCTCTGTTTTTTTTATGTTTGACACACTTACCATTTTAGTATGTTTTTCTAAGATTGTCACATTTCTTTTTATGGCAAAAAGTACACCATTCTCAACCACTCATTAAACTTTTTACTCTTCTCATTCAATTTCATCCACACATTTCAACTTG
>JAULKM010105377.1:0-24539 GCA_032355605.1 Rubia tinctorum | reverse complement strand
TGGAAAGACCAAGGTTTAAACTGCAAATTTGAAGAAATCAAAATAAAAATTTTGGGTTGTATTAATCGGGTCATAAACTTATCACTTCTACATGTTGCAATTTTTTTTAATATTGCAACTAAAACCTCTTACCTTTCTATAAATCCAATTCAACCCTGTCTTTCCATATTCCTATTACCTATTACCTTTTACCTTTCTATAATTTTAATTCAACCTCGTCTTTCCATATACTTATGGAAAGACGGTCTTTCCCAAGAATTTTCCAATGTTAATTAAGCTAATGAACTAAATTAAAGGCTGAATTATTTTCAGCCCAAATCGAGCCCGAAACCCTAATACAATATAACCCAAACCCTAATACAATATAACCCAAACCCTAGTCAAGCTTTAGACATAACTTCGCTGATCCTCCTTCTCTACCCACCGCCGATTCTCCATTTTCTCGTTCAGCTCCGTCGATTCTCCTGCTCTATTCTTCTCCTTCACTATATAGCCTTGTCACGCTACTCTCCACCTTACCTAGCTACGCTCTGCCTTGCGCTCTGTAGACCAACCACCCTCCGCCTTGCCGGCCCGCACTCCATCAACTGCTCCATCCGCAGGCCGCTCTCCGCCTTGGTTGGCTCTCTGCTAGCTGCTCCGCTAGAGTAGTGTTTTTAAAAAAAATCATGTTGATGACTCTAAGGTCACTAGATTTGTATTTTGTTATTTGATTTGAATTCAATTGTAATATTTTATGTTGAAATCTTTGCGACATCTTTGCTGTTATTTTTCCTCACAAAATATGCTTAAACGTGTTAATTTACCTCACAAAAGGGCTGTGGATTGAGTTGTAGGATCTGGCAGCAAAATTTTTGTTGTCTATGAACTTCCGAAAGCATAATAGTTTTTTTATTTTGGGAAAAATCATGTTTGACGTTGCACTATCATTTCCCCTGTTTTTTTTACTGCGGTTTAACGGGTGCGATGTCGCACCTCCTTCGGTCCATCATACTTTTTACCTCGATTATTTTTAAAAAGTATTTTTTACCTCGGTTATGAACCGCGGTAAAAAGTATACTTTATACTCCGATCACATTTACCTTGGTTTTTTATAGCTGAAAACTGAGGTAGAAATCCCTGTTAAATCGAGGTAAAATGTGTTATTTCTTGTAGTGTGGAGATAATTTGTACTTGTCTTTTTCTTAAATAAATCTAAAAGAGTAAATATCATTCATACCCCAATTCGTTGTTTGATGTAAATATACCCTTCAATTTTTCAAAAGTGCATATACCCCTGGTTCCTTTTTTAATGCACATAAACTCCTCTTTTTTAAAAATAAAATAATAAACCACCCAAGGGAAGGGGATTTGAATTAAGATCCCCGGCCTTTTAAAATGAAATGATACAAAGTTTTGACTCCTGATGCATCTCGAAACCGATCAAAGAGCACCATTGAGTCCCTTCATCGCAATCTGCAAAGAAATAAGCCTCGGAGTGTTTCAGGGGAAAACTCTCTGATGCCTAAGTCACTTGTATTAATACTGTATATTAAGAATGAATACTAAAATATAAACTTCCCTTGTATTTATACTTGTATTACCTTAATAGTACTTGAGTATGACTCAACCTCTGTATGGCATATTTAACGCCAATAAATATGGATACGTTAATAATTATTGCTGGCCATTTCTCTGGATCCTATTATGCCAATATGAGACCAATAACTTAGTTGGGCTTATCAGATTGTAACCATCATCAAAATTCCCAAAATAAATTAAAGATCACCTCGAGGTTTAGAAGCATTCGGGATAACTAGATAAGATACTTGGACAATGTGCCTTAAGCTTTATCAATAAGATCAAGTATCGACGATATGTCTCGAGATCAAGTATCGACGATCGGCCTCGAGATCTTTATCAGCTTTATCACCTTAACCCTTGAGGTGATGTTTTGATTTTCTCATCTATTCTTTCCTTAGAATTTTTAGAGGCGCGCATTTGGGCCACTTGTGTGAAAAGCGCGTGACTGATAGTTTCTTTTATGGATGATATAAAAAGATTTTTATGCCTTTTCAAATTTTTAGTTTTTCGATACAATCATTACGTATCAGCCGTTTTGGCCTTCTGAACTGCTCACTTTCTCAACTTCCCTTTACTTTTTTCTACATGTTTATTTGAGAAAGTGATCTCCAATGCACAAATTTCCCTCAACCACTTCCATCATCTTCCTTCTTATTCTCAGCAATTAAGTTTTCCTTTTCTCCTATACTTACTTTTCTCCCTGCTTATTACCATGTCAACTAGATCTTCTACTTATGATAAAACTTCTGACAAGAGAGGTTTTTTTATGAGTCTAAACTTGAAGAAAGGAAAGTCTATCCCCCAGCACAGTTAGAGTGGCGAAAATAGAAGGGTCTAGCCTATTTTAGAAGATGGAACAGATTCAGATAGGGTTTCGAATGAAGAGGTCAACGATATTGGTCATATAGGCTAATCCCCATAGTTGTGTAATTATCGACATGCCTTCTGGAACGATTTCGTTTCTTTGGCCGCCTGGAAAAGGCAAAGGTCTTTTGATCAAATCTCCTCTAACTGGGACTACAGAGCTTCAAGTTCCAGTAACTGAGAATGAGTCTTCCTTGAGGGTTGTGTTAAAGATGAAGATGGGAGTCCAGAAGCGACTCCCTCACGATAGGTTTACCCTCGTGGATGGGAAGGCTTCTTCAAGTGAAGGGGGTGAGACACTTGTAGAACTAGAGGGCAAGCCCCCAGTCGACGAGGATAATCATTGAAATAATGAAAATGCATCTTCAGAGGAAGAAGGCTTTGAAGGTGCTTATAAGGAACTAGATTCCATTTTGAAGCTTCTGTCTACCATTCCTTCAAGGAAAGTGATTCATCCAGACCTCGAGCTAGCTCCTCTACAAGTCAGAGATTCTCCTACAATTTTAGCAACAGGGAAGTCCGTAATCTATTTAAGACACAATCAAAATGGGCTTCGTTTTCCTTCCCCCCTTATTCTTGAAGGTGCTCAAAGAGTTTAAGGTCAATCTTGAAAAAGTTCATCCTAATATTATAGTCATTATTATGATATCTATGATGAGGTGCCACGAACTCAGGATTAAGCCTAAATATAGGCTTCTCCATTCATTATATAGCATGACACTTAGTGGGAACAAGAGGGATGTTATTATTACCTTTTCCAGCATATTTAAGAAGCAAAAAGTTGTTCTCACTCTTTCCAATTCGTTTGGATGGAATTGTAAAGGTTTCGCCTTTGACTGTAGTCGGAGATACAAGGTCCTTTCATGGAATCAAGATGTATTAGTTGAATCTTCAAAGGGTAAATTTTTTTTCCTCCCAGTGATCTCGAAGAAGCCAGAAGCATCTTCTGGCCACTGATATTGATGGTAAATAACTTAATGTTAAAACCTTCAGTGAATGTTTTATGTGTGCACCCGAGATTTATCGGATATACGTATATGAAATGCTTGAGCATAAGAAGAAACAACGTATTGCCGCTAGAAAACAAAAAAAAAGATCTTTCGAAGGAGACAACCTTCATCAGCCAAAACCTAAGAAACTCACTCTTTGGAATTACATCCCCAACATCCGACTTTGAAAGGTGTCTTAGTGATAAAATTTATTTTTAATGATTTTCCTTTTTTCGGTTTGTAACTCTTTATTCTTTCAGTTTTTAGTGGGCCTTACTGGAGCTCTGAAAAATTTAAAGAAAGGTGGCCGACAACCAAAACGCAATGTGATGAATCCTCCTGCGAGTAAATCTTCCCCTGTTGCGTCAGATACTCTCGTCCAAAGGAATAATGTGCAAACCCTTGCCAAAAACAAAAGGAAATGGCCAGAACAAATTTCCTCTGCTGAGCATCATAAAATGAGAAAGAGCAATCGAGATCTTGAACCCCCCCCCCACTGCCCTCGATCAATTCGCACCTCATCGAGTCCTCTTGTCATGGATATGACAATTCTAGGAGGATTAGCCAAAAATCTTAAATTTTTATTTTTTATTTGGGAATATCGTAGAAATCTTAACTTTTAATTTTTAATTTTATATATATCACCTTTTATTTTAAGTATCAGGTGTCCGAGTCTCTATCCTCATCCATGGATGTATTGGACGCTTCCTAAGAAAAGCTGAATGACGAGAGTTTGAACCTTTGTAAGGAGGTCCAACTAAAGAGAGGTGAACAGATTAAAGCCCAGGAGGAGCTCAGGGGAAAGGATGAAGAGCTAATTTTTTAAAGGAAAGAACTGGAGATGGCCAAGGGAAACAACGAGGTCCTCTAGGCTGAGAAGATGAGACTTGAAAAAGATTTGGACAAGGATCGAGATCTGGAGGCTCAGGCCTGCCTACTCGAAGCTTACCAAGATAAGATGATGAAGAATCTAGAATTTTAAAAATTCTCCTGGGATATCCTCCATTCCTCCCAGGATGCTGGCTGTCATTCATTGGTTGAGGATGAGTTCATTCCTTGGGAATCAAGAACACCATTTAAAAATGAATTCTTGACATCAAGCTGTCATAAAGTCCAATTTTGAGTGAAAGCAAGAGACAAAATAGTATGAATAGTAGAAGCCTACACCACTGGACTAAATGTATAATCATAATCAAAACCAGACAATTGCGAAAAACCCTGAGTAACAAACCTTGTTTTATGCCTGTCAAGTGAGCTACCAGCCTTGTATTTTAAACAATAAACCCATTTTGAACCAACAATATTGGCATTTGGAGGAAAAGAAACTAAATCCCACGTCTGTTGAGTGCGAAGAACATTCATCTCTGAGTCCATAGAAACAACCCATTCAGGATCCTTGATAGCCGAGCGATGACTTTGAGGCCCGGTCTTAGTAAATAAAGAACTCAGTAAGCCCAAAAATACCATACTATGAAAAATCCTTGTACCGGAGTGAACAAGTACACGATCGAGTAGCCATCGGATGACGAGAAGAGGGACCCAACGCCGAAGATGGCGCGGATCCTGAAGAGAGCACAAAACCCGAGGCAGGCAATGCAGCCAAGCTGAAGGTGGTCGACGATGGTGGCGATGGAGGAGCTGGGGGCACCTGAACGACCAACGGAGCCGTTGGAGTTGTGGGTGGTGGTGCGTGATGAACACGCACTGCTAAGGTGGCTGACACATGCGGCTGGACTGGAGGCCCATGCGGCAGTCGGTCAAGCTGCTGATCACCTTGTGGTAAAAAACACAATATTTAGGTAGACCCTGAGCTCCCGGTACATAATGAAAATTAAAATTGTATAAAATAATGGGTGAGTCAGTTGAAGAAGTTGGCTCAAACACCTCTGCGGAACTGTGAAGACTCCAAAAATGCAGAAACATCCAGTGATGACATATCAGTGACAATACCAATACGAATAGATTGAAATAGCATCTCATCAAACCGAGCATGGAGAGTGATTTACTCCTTCTTCGTAAGAGGATTAAGAAAGCAATAACCCTTGTACTGTGAGTTGTAACCCGAGAATATACAAGACATACTCTGAGGTGACAATTTATGCGCAGCATAGGACCTAAACTACGGAAAAACTTGAGAAACAAATGGATGAAAATTGAAGTAGTCAGGCGTAGTTCCAAAAATAACCGAAAGTGGAGATTAACCCGATTAAACCAGAGTAGATAGTCTGTTGATGATGTAGACTGCTGTCAAAAAAGCATTATACCAAAATGAATAATGAAGCCATAATGAAAGAGTATCGACTGACTTGTCTTGGTAATATGACGATGCTTTCTCTCTGTGCAACTATTTTGCTCAAGAGTGTAGAGACAAGAAAGTTTATGATGAATGCTCTTTGACGCAAATTGAGATCGCATGCGATGATTTAGAAACTTGGTTCCACCATCACTCTGAAATAGTTTAATGGTGGTAGAAAACTGGTTCTCAACAAGTGTTTCAAATTTCATATAAGTCCCCACAAAATTAGACTTTCTTCTTAGAGGATATAACCAAGTAAACTGAGAAAAATCATCAATAAAATAAAGGTACCTAGCGCAAGAGACAACAGGAAAGGGTTCCCAAAGGTCACAATGAACTAAATCAAATATGCGTGGTGCGCGTTTTAAATTATCATAAAAAGAAAGACGCTTGCCTTTACCCATGTCACAAGATGAACACAAATGAGGCTTATGCAGCAAACTACTAACTGACAAACTACAAGTTCTACTCAAAGATGAAATAATAGAAAAAGGAACATGTCCTAAATGACTATACCATAGTTTAAATGAGGCATTAAATTTATTTGAATTAACAAAAGAAACTAAAGTAGCACCACCATAATATAAAATGTAGAGACCTCCCTCATTGTGTCCTTGGCCCACAAGGTCCTTGGTAACCTTGTTCTAAAGAGTGAAAGAAGTGTCATCAAAACAAGCAACACCATTTAGATCCCTGGTTAACTTGGAAATCGATGATAAATTCTTGGTGATATGTGGAAAAACAAAGATATCAGATAAAGTGAGTGAATTAGAAATTCGGGAATTTCCAGTGTGGGAAATATGCAAAGAAGAACCAATACAAAAATAAAAATGACGATAACTATTAAAAGGAGCGACACTATCCAAATTGGATGCTAAAGTAGTCATGTGATTGGTAGCACCATAGTCCATGTACCAATCAGAATTGGCATTATATTACTGATAATGTTGCGGCTGAGCTGAATCTGCGAAATTTGCAACATCATCACGAGAAACATGAGAGAGCTTGAAGCAGTATTCAGTAAGATGACCGGGATGATTACACCACTGGCACACATAGGCGCTGCCGCCTCGACACCCTGTGGAGGGAGACCACAGGCGACGGATTGCGCCCGCCCCTCCCTTGTCCATAGCCGCGGCCTCCTTTGTCGTGGTTGGGCTCTCCGAACACATGTTGAGTTGCATTAAATTCAGAAAGGACCAGTCCAGAAGCAGAAGACGAGTGAGCTTTCAGAGAATACTCTAAAGCCTCAACATTAGCCACAATAGTAAACAAATATGGGGGAAGATCCTTAATCATCTATGCTAATGAGAACTGAATTTTTTTGCCATTCAAGCCACGACAAAAAAATAAATAATAATGTCATCATTAGAATGAGTGTGACCCAAAACACACAATTCATCAAGAATGTTCTTAAAGCGAGAGTAATAATCCTAAAAAAATTGACCATCTTGACGAATGCCACACAAGCGAACACAGAAATAAAGGCGACGAGCACAAGAACTATTATGATATTTAGTGGCCAAAGCATCGCATACCTTAGCAGCAATGATTATACCATCAACTACTGACATCGCAGATGGAGTAAGGAATGAAAAAAGGGCTGCATGGACTAGCTGATTTGATTGAATCCAAGCATCACTAGCTGCAAAAATTTTGGAGACCTTGTCATCGGGTTCCTTGGATGCCGAATTGGTAGGAGGATCGGGGCAGGGAGTAGATCCATCAACAAAACCAATCAATTTAACATTACGTAAAACAGAAGAAACATGAGTACGCTAGTGAGAGTAGTTGGAACCATCAAGTTTGATGGTGATCACTGGAGATCAGGGTAGTAGTGGCGGAGATGGGCAAAAATGAGGCGGGTGGGCGCAGTCTTCGATCGGAAAAAGCTAGAGAAAATTTGGTAATTTTTGGGAAAACACTGAGAATATTTAGAGGGATTTGACTGATATCATGATAGTATGTAAAACCCACAAATAATTGTGCCTGTGTGTATTCATATATATATATAGTTAGTACAAAAGGTATACAATGTATAAATAAATATGGAAACAAGATATACATAAAACCAATCAGGAATATTCATTTCTTATCCTAATCTTTAATCAAACATATTTCTATTAGAGGTCGATTGCAAAATTTAATTTTAACGATCTAGGGTTTTGGTTGATATGGAATTCAGGGAGAATGATACTGATTCAGAACGAGGATTAAAATTGAGAGTGCAGTGCATCGATTCCAACTACTCATTTTCTGCAATTTCTTCTTTCTCGCCGTTAATAAAGTTTTTTTCCACAAATATATCCCACTTTCCGGGTCTGTTGTTGTAGAAAGTATGCTTCTGTAGGAGATAATTTCCTCAGTTCATAATTTTAAGGATCCTTTAGCTGTTGTAAAAAAAACCTTAATTTAGCTAGATGATTGTAAGAAATGTGATGCAAAACAAGTTTTAATTGAAGATGCTTATAGGGAAGTCTTTAGATATTTAATCCGATTATTAATTAACAGTTCTATCAACAATAAATTGAGGAAAAGAGGTCTGTACTCTGAATTACTTGTACGACCTTTTCATTTCTTTTCCTCCTAAATATCATTTTTTATTATTATCTGTAGAGCATGTGAAGTGGAGTTTCATAATCGTTTCATTTGTGAACTGAAATCACACTGAAACCACAAAATTCCATAGGGGTTAATTTCATTGTTGTTTCAATTAAATGAAACCACTCCTCGGTTTCAAGTAATAGCAACGCCCCATTCCCATTTAACTTCCCAATTTGGGCCCACTATATGTCTGATGGTAAGGAGGTTTAAATTTTTAGAAAACTAATCAGGTATTTTGTTCATTTCGGGGATGGTCAACACTAGATTTTTCATGTCAACACCGAAAATGGCACTAAAGGTTATGACATCACAATTCATAAAAAATATAGGGTTAGATAGACATTTTTCATTTTGCATGGTTATATTGACACTTTAATCCGAAGTTATGGTTATAACAGTATTTTGTCCTAATTTTTTATATAATAAAATCAATTAATAACATGATCGATGTTTTGATCAAATTGATTATCAAGTTCAGTGTCATGTAACTAATAAATCTGTCACTATCCAATAACACTTCTATCAACAATAAATTGAAATCTTTATCTCTCTACCCTAGGGTTTAGAGAGCTTTTTTCTTGCTTTCTTACGGTACAAGTATTTTCAACAGAAAACCTTTCCCCAATTCGGATAAATGCAAGACCTTCAACGATGCCGAATTTAGAAGCAATGTAGTAGCTCTGCGCAAAACTTTCGCTTACGAAGGATGAGAATCACTCTCAGGCTACGCCGCTAAACTCCGACCGATCCCAATTTCGATTGCCGTTGGTTAGGAAAATCCTGGCACCTCCACGCATCCCCCACATAGAGATCATTGATCTGTTTCAGAGACTCTGTGGCATGAAAAACACCATGACTGGAAAGTTTCTTTGCGACATTGTGATCTTGTTTCAATTTTTTAATCCAACTGACAAAGCTATGGTTTTAGAAAGAGAACCATGGTTATTTGGTAAGTTTTTATTGGCCCTGTGTGAACCGTGTGAAGGCATGGTTGCGTCTTAGATTCAATTTAGGACATACTCCTTTTGGATCCACGTCCATCTCGTGCCTGTATAGAGAGAGTATTTTCCGTAATGAAATATTATTGAGAGAGTGAAAAATACGCAGAGAAGTACATCAAAGAGTTTGAGAACAACACAAACTCAAATACTAATCATCTAGAAGGCTAAGTCTAACACCACCTCAAGTGAAGCGTCAGATGCTTAGAGACGCAAAACTTGGATTTGAAAAACTCAAACAGAGGACGGGAAAGACCCTTGGTAAAGATATCTGCAATCTGTAGTGTAGTGGGTACATGGGCGACACGAAGCTAGCCTGCAGACACAAGCTCACGAACGAAGTGATAGTCAATATCAATATGCTTAACCCACTTGTGAGCCACTGGATTCTAAGCCAAGAAAATAGCACTGTTGTTATCGTATACAACACCAGCGGCTCAGAGAGAGGAACCGAAGATCACGCAATAAATGAGATAACCAAACCACCTCCGAAGCAGTATTCGCCAAGGCCCAATACTTAGACTATGTACTCGAATGAGAAACTGTAGGCTGCTTCTTGGCGCTCCACGACACGAGATTGCCACCGAAAAAAATAGCATATCCATAGATAGAGAGACGAGTTTTGATGCAACGAGCCCAATTAGCGTCCGAATAACTCAACACCTCTGGGAACTAGCAGCACGGAAGGTGTGACCAAAATGGATAGTGCCCGGGACATAGCGAAGGATCCGAGTGACTACAGAAAAATGATTATCCCGAGGATCCTGGAGAAACTGACTGACGGAGTTAACATCAAAGGCCAGATCTGGACGAGTAATGGTCAGGTACAGTAGGGCACCAACCAATGAGCGATAAATTGTGGGGTTAAAAAATCGAGGACTGGTGCTGCTCAGAAGCTGGGAATTTGGCAAGAATGAAGCAGAAACGGGAGTAACATCAATCATTCCAGCACGAGTCAGAATGTCACAAGCATACTTCGCCTGTCCTAGAAGAAGACCAGAATCAGTAGGTGTAACTTCCAAACCAAAGAAATAGTGAAGAACACCGAAGTCTTTAATGGAAAACTTCTGATGAGTGCGAGTGATGAACTGCTGAAGAAGAGCAGAGTCATTCCCGGTGAGGATAATATCGTCAACATAGACAAGAAGATAGAGCAAGGACTTCCCATAACCTCTCACGCGCCACCACCTCTCACTGGCGCGTGGCTCCACGCGCGGTCATCATCCCCACGATCTGAAATGAAAAAAATCTACAAGAGCAGTACTAGACACAGGTTAAGGGCTAAAACCAGCAAAAGATTGCAAAAATGCCTCATGGTTCGTAGCTCGAGCAACAACATCAACATATAATGGGGACGGGGTTTGAGACAGTAAAGAAGCACTGGAATCTTTATATTTAGGCTCGAGAGCACATAAAAACCATAGAACTTGGTCGTCATTAGAGGTCGGAGATCCCATAACAACAAGTTTATCAACAATCAATTTAAATTTGGAATATAAATCGATGACAGAACCGGTGCGACACAAGTTGAGTACCTGGTCACGAATCTGAAGGACGCTTGATTTGCAGGCATTCTGATAGAGACTATGAAGGCGATCCCAGATCTCTTTGGATGTCGTACAACCAATGACCATGGCCATGACTTCGTCAGATAGCGTCGCAAACAACAAGCCACAAAGACGAAGATCATCGGCGAGCCAAGCCTTCCGTTCAGCAACCTTGGCATGATCAATAGAAGAAGGATCGGAAGCAGCACGACCAGGGGAGGACACCACTGTAGCATAGGAAGATGGGGACGCCGATGACGATGGTGCAGTCGGTAGCAGTGGACCAGGGAGAGAAGCATCAAGAAAACCGAATAAACTTTGCGATTCCAAGACATGAGTCACCTGGGTTTGCCAAAGGATGAAGTTTGAGGAAGAAAGTTTAACCGTGAGGAGATGGATGAAGGTGTTGAGGGTTCCATTGGATAGTCTTTCAGCCATGGAAGAGCAGCGTCTGAAGAAGAAGCAGGGAAGAAAGGAGAGGCGGCGCCGAATCGAAGAAAGAAAGGGTTAAACCCTGGAGGCGGCGGCTGTTTTCTTTATTTCGTGAGAAGAAAGCAAACCCAACTAGGGCTGCATGCGTATAAGGTTGACCATATATATATATATATATATATATATATATATATATATTCAGGTTCATAATCGTACCATGCTCTGATACCATGTTTAAAAAGAGTATTTCCCATAATGAAATATTATTGAGAGAGTGAAAAATATACAGAGAAGTACATCAAAGAGTTTGAGAACAACACAAACTCAAATACTAATCATCTAGAAGACTAAGTCTAACAAATCTGAATCAGTGAATATGGAAAGGATCATAGATATCACTCAATATATAGACTTACCATCTACAGTATACCTTCCCTATAAGGAAAAGGAAATTATATTTTAAAAGAAAAATATTTTCTATACACTTCCTATGAGAAAAGTAGAAACTTTTACCTTTAAATCGTTTTTATTAAGGTAAATTTTTGGGAAAGACGATCTTTCCACAAACTTATAGAAAAACGAGATTTAATTAGAATAATAAAAGGTAAAAGATTTTGGTTGCAATATTAAAAATTTATTATGCAACGTGTAGTGGTTATAAAGTTTATAACTCAATTCATACAATCCGAAATTTTTATTTTCATTTCTTCTAATTTCCACTTTAAATCTTGGTCTTCCCATGGCTTATGGAAAAACCGTCTTTCAAGAGACAGACTCTTTTATTAATTGGAAAATGATAATATTACTCCATCCGTCCCAACTCTATTTGCACTCTTATTTTATCTATCAAGGTTTGACCGCATCTTTGAATATATATATAAATATGTGAACAATAATATTATCGTATATAATATTTTTGAATTCGTTATAACAAATATTTTTAAATATCAACTTTTTATATGCAATTATTATACGTAAGTAAACATTTTAATGGTCAAGCATGTTTCTTGAACAAGTTGATAATGATTGATTGATGTGTAATATAAGTTGGGACGGAGAGAGTATTATATTTCTTCAATATACTTATTTTCATTTTAATTCAATTCAATTCAATTTAATTAACTTCAGTTCAGACAAAACTCTGTAGAATATCACCTTCTTATCTCCATCACATTATAATTGTCATAGTTACTATTTTCATAATTCTACTTAGGCTCTGCTCTCCAGATCTCATCTGCAGTTCAATTCAGTTCAATCATTCAATGTAAATTTAATTGATAAAATTTAATTTTGGGATATATACCAATACAACTCTACCTACTTGAGTAAATACCAATATAACCCTCAAATATTTTTAGTGCAAAAACAACCCTAATTAATTGACAGAAGTGCCAATATAACGCTAAAACACTATTTCCGGCGTTGACCACACATAAATTGACAAAACTACCCTTGGGCCTAAAAGCTATAAATGATAGGACAATTTTGCCCTCAGAATCACCACCTCCACCCACCAGGCCACCCTCACCCCCACCCACCCCCACCCACCAACACTTCCACCGCCAGTTCACCACCTCCACCGCTTCCAACCAGCCTCCCCCACTAGCATTAACCCTACCACCATCACTCCCCTGCCAACACCCTCACCCCATCACCCCCTCCAGCCAGCCTCGGCCACCACCCCAGCCACCACCACCACCCCCTCCAACCAGCCCCTCCACCCTCACCCTCACCTTCACCACCACCCCAACCCCTCTAGCCACCGCCACATAAGCCCGCTAGCCTGCCCGCTAACCCTAAACCCAACGCCCGCCTGTTGACCTGGCCACTGACCAGATATTGCCTTCAGCCACGCTGCCTCATCCACAATCCTCCACCGTGGATTGAACGACATCGTTAGACCCGCCGTTCGAATGACATCGCTAAACTTGCCACGCCACCATAAATTAAATGGAGCGGCGCCACACTAAATCCGCCACCATATATCAAACAAAATGGCGGGCGCTGGGTTTATGGCGTTGGTGTTCCCATCAGATCGAACAGAATGGAGGGCACTGGGTTTAGGATGTCGGCGTCGGTATCAATGGCCGTTGTGTATAGGGTTTTGGAATGGCGGGCACTAGGTGAACGACGTCGGCGTCGGCATTAGCGGGCATTGGGTTTAGGGTTTTCCATCGGTAGGTGCTGGCGCTGGGCTAATGAGGAAAAATGGAGAAGAAATGGAGATAAGGGTATATCATGTCATTTCACTATCTTTTTTAAAAAAAATTAAAATTTTCAGAGGTGTTAAAATAGTGAGTTCACAACATTCCTGCTAAAATTGGTTGAAATGGTTAGTTTTACATTTATGTCAACTATGTAAAGTTATATTGACGCTTTCAAACACTAAAATGTTATATTGACACTTATGTCAACTAGATGAAGTTATAAATGCCCTTTTTTCTTTAATTTAATTTAGTCACACATTAGTATTTTTTAACACACTTATTTTTGTTCAGTTTAAATCAATTCAATTCAATTCAATTCAAATCAGATTAAACAGATCAGATCAGATCTAATAAGTTACAACATGCGTACAAAAGCGCCGATAATGGACAATGGGTCTGGACCGGGCACCGGAAGGGGTCATCTAGACCAGCCAAATATCATTATGTTTGAAACTACGAAATTCAACTCTCAAAGATAACGACTCCAATCCCTATTTCAGGAACTATCTCAATGTTATGAACTGAATTCCCAAAGCAGAACTACAAAGAAGTGTCATAATCCAGAAGGATCTAATAAAAATAACACAAAAATCCCTTTGATATTATCAGAAACTTGAGAAGAGAATAGAAAGAAAATTGAAAGTACAATCAACCGTGATTTTTCTACCTATAAAAAAATGTTGAATGTTCCCTCAGTTCTAAACTATATACTCCTCTTTTCAATGCTAACTACTCAACTGATAGTAACTACCGGCAGTTCAGGATCTGTTGAAGGAAATAGTGCTAATTGAGCAGCTCAAATGGAGCTCTTCTGTTGCTTTCTTCATAATTTCCATTTTAACCTTTGACTTCCCGACAAGAAGCTACTCCCTCTTATCCACTAATATAACCCCTTTTCTAATATATATTTTTCAATATATATTTAATTGAGTAAATCTTCTGACAGTCTGTCTGTCTATAAACTTATGTACATGTCACTTATTTTTTACCGTATACACTGCATTTGTTAAATTACGGACTAAATTTTGAAAACATTTTTTTATATTATATATTTTTTATTTTCACATTCAAACACATATTAATACTTGTTTTAACTTTTAAAATACAATATTTAAATTTTATAAAAGATTACAACATTTAAGGTAAAAACCCCTTTGCACTGTCAATAAATTTATGAAAATGCCGCATTTCCTGAGACTTTTTCTATTTAATTATCTACAATTTTATTTGTGTGCGATAATAGATTATAGAATATATGTTTTATTTAATAAACAAATAAGCTAAAGTTAGACTTGTCTAGGGATTGGAAGATCCATCAAATTTAAACATCGTTCTAAATTTTTTTAGACTTATGAGTTTGGGTCTATATATACTTTATATGGTTGGGTGTAGCCTTATAACGCTCAACCTAAACCTAACCCATGCCAGCCCTTATTTGAATTAAACAAAAGTTTAAAATAGTACCTAATTAAAAAAATTAAAATTCACAGTTTGATACCTTACTTTCAAACTCGCCCCCAAATACGTTTATTTTAAATTTATTTCTCAAAAAATAATTCAACTAAAAATATATATTATTCAAGGTCAAAACTCAAAGCTATGAGAATCAATTAAAATAGGTATCATTTAAATTAATTCGAAGTCAGTGAACTGTTTCTTTTGACGGATTTGAAAATTTCAGCCCAACTTAGCTATGACAAAGCTGTAAGGTCCAGGGCCTTCTTAAGTCCATTCAATAGATCGTAACTAATTTAAATTTCTGAAAAGGAATTCCAAACGGCTAATCAATCTTTTAAAAAAATTAAATCAAACAGTTATCCATTTAATAATTTGGATTCGAGCTCCATCTGAATTTCTTTATTACCATATTTACTTATACTTCCTAACAAACAACCAAATTACATATAAACATTATAATTTATAACCTAAGCAGGAGACACCACCATTGAATCTATTGAATCTCAGTGTAATATGAAACTCCATCCAATTGAATAACTAGGAACGCCCTCCTGAGAACACGCAAACGATGCATCATCATCGAACTGCCGCCACAAAATTCAGAGCCAACACAATCTCACAATCATCTACCACTTGCAGGTTGAAAAACCACAGCGGATACTACTGACACGGTCCTATAACGCTAGGTAATCCCCATCAAGAATTTGCTTTAATATTCACAATTCTTGATAAGAGTGTGTTTTGAACCCTGAATTTCTCAATTATAGAAAGTGTGGGTTGCCACAAAACCAAACTAAATTCAGTCCTAACACACATCTTTATCTCAAATTGATAGCAAAATATTTTGCATTAAAGCAAAATGCAAAATTTATAATAGACAAAAACTGAAAATCGTCCTGATATTAAATTTCAAGATAGTCTGGTGATTCATTTAGTTCGTGAAAAATCGATCTGGAAATTTATGTATAACTAATATTGATAAATGAATATTAAAAGTTCACCAAGCAATAAAATGTCAAATTGAAGGTTCAAATCTAAGAATGCAATGTAAGGCCCCGTATATATAATTTATCTGATATGATTTGATCTGATATGAAATGATTTGAACTGAATTAAAATAAATGTGTTGAGAAATAGAAATAAAATGACTAAATAAAGTCTAATTTAACCATAATAAACTTTCACTGAACTGATCTAAACTGATTTGAACTAAACATAACTGAAATGTAGATAAACTCCGGAGAACAGGGCCTAAGAGGAGGGATTAAAAAGTGATAAATAATTTAAAAAAAATAGTAATGTCTTGTTCTCTAGAGTTTAGCAGCTTTATTTATGATCTGAATTGAAATAAATAGAACTGAATAGAATTGATTTTATTGAATTGAATCGAACTAAAAATAATTTTACTGAAAATTGGTAGTAATATGACAAAAATAAATTTAATTTCATCTATTAAATTTTTATTGAGTTGAACTGAACTATGAATTGAATTATGGTTGGCCTTAAGTTTATTAAGAAATAATATCGCTAAAATTCTAGAATTAAACGAATTTTTTAAAAGCTCAGACTACCTTTTCCAGCATGGCTTATTTTGTCTGCGCATTCTTGTTTACAGCCAAGTTTAGCGGCATTGAACCTATCTACTTGGACACTATTTATTCAATTATTACTTTTAAATTTTTGATTCACAAATTCTTGTTATATGCAGTCTAAACTTTAGACAGGATCTATTATTAATTTGAAGTGAGTTTTTTTACCAACTTTACTAATAAATTTAGGAACATATTGTGCAATTATAGAAAAACTATATATAAAATAGAATATTAATTTTTTTTCATTTATTCTCCTCCTCTATTGTCCGAAATTCATAACCGCCGCACTTCTCCTTCTTCCGCCGCCGACGCGACGGAGCTAGGATTCTACACCGTTCCATCACCGATTCTCCGTCGAATTGATTCTCAATGTTTCGATTGTAGTACGCGGTGGCAAATTCTCTGTGTTTAGCTCCGAATTCGATTCTCCAATCGGCTTGAAGCTCTTGCGACGGCGGCGATGGCGCCTACTAGAAGCTTCAATCGGAAGCGGAGAAATCGGCAACGGAGCTTCGATTGTAGTCAGCAGTATCGACGCAACCACTCTGCTGATCTGAGCTCCTTCTTCCGCTGCTATGGCGAGAACAATGGTGACGCTGCTATGGTGAGGATGACTGCGGCTTTTCTCGATCGACAACGACTGCGATGAAGCGTATGGATGCACACGCCTCTCACACACCACCGGAATGACGATGACGACTTGGTGGACTCAGTGGCAGACGCGGTATGGTGGCGGCGGAGCTGAGCTTCGGCGTCTGAGAGGTGAGCTTTAATTTTGTGTTTTATTTTTTTCGAAGAGATAAATTGAGGTTTAGTATTTTACTTGATGGGTATTGGATAAGAAATGTTCTTTGGTCTTGTGGTTAGGGCTCTGGATGTTGATTATAGAGATTCAGGGGTTCGAATCTCGCCAAAATCTTTATTTTGAAGGTTATGTTCTTGAGATTTAATATTAGTTCTTTTGATATGAGAGCATGATCAGTAAGGTTTCTCTGATATAGCGGTTAGTGTTATACTCTTCGGGGTTATAGACCCATGTCCAAACCCCACTATAATTTTTTTGAAAAATTTAGTTGTTGAGGTACTGTGCCTTTTTGGTTGAGATTTGTAGATTCTTTTTCTCTCATGTTGATGTTTTAATTTCTTGGATGAGGATTATTTGATATGAGTTGATGTTTTATAATTTATTGGATGATATGATTGATAATTTTAGTTTTTTTTAAAAAAAAATTGTTGTTGAGGTAGTGTACCTTTTTGTTAGCGTTTATAGCTTTAATATCTCTCATGTTGATGTTTTTAATTTCTCGGATGAGATTTATTTTATATGAGTTGATGTTTTGTACTTTATTTAGGTGATATGACTGATATTTGTAGTTTTTTTTAATTTTGTTGTTGAGGTACTGTAACTTTTTTGTTGAGGTTTGTAGCTTTGTTTTCTCTCATGTTGATTTATTAATTTCTTGGATGAGATTTATTTGATATGAGTTGATGTTTTGTAGTTTACTTAGGTGTATGACTAATATCTGTAGTTTTTTTTTTACTTTTCTCACTTTGATGTTTTTGATTTTCGTGCTGAGATTTAGGTGATATGAGTTGATGTTTTGCAGTGTCTTTTTTCTCAAGTCGATGTTTTTCATTTTTCCGGCTGAGCTTTAAGTGACGGGAGTTGATGTTTGTAGTGTCTTTTTTCTTATGTTGATTTTTTTTCCATTTTTTGGATGAGGTTCATGTGTTAGGAGTTGATTTTTGTAGCATTTCGGTGATATTTGTAGTTTTTTTAAAAAAATTGTTGACATTTTATGATTTTTTGAGTGAATCATTTATACTCTTGAGGTATCGTAGTTTTTTGTTAATATTTTTAGTTTTTTTTTCCGATGTTCATGTTTTTCATTTTCCGGGTGAGTTGTAGTTGACAAGAGTCGATATTTTGTAGTTTTTTGGGTTATATTTGTTGATATTTTTTTCTTTTTTTTTTCTTTTCATGTTGATATTTTTCATTTTCTCGGTGAGTTTTAGGCGATAAGAGTTGATGTTTGGAGTTTTCAGTGACATAAGTTGATTTTTTGTAGTGTTTTTTTTCTTATGTTGATGTTTTTCATTTTATAGGTGACGTTTTGGTGATAGAAATTGATATTTTTAGCTTTTGGTTGGGATAAGTTGATTTTTGTAGTTGTTTTTAAAAAAAAATTGATAATTGAAGTTTTGTTGATGTTTTTATGATTTTAAATTGATGTTTTGTTAGTTGTAGTCGACGTTTTTTTCAATTTTTTATCGATTTTTATTTGATTTATATATATTTTTTGTTGTTTTTTAAATATTTTTTCTCTAATTTTTTAGTTGATGTTTTATGATTTTCATTGATGTTCTGCTATTTTTTGCTGATGGTTATAATTTTCACTTCGACAATTATATTAATTATTTACATTTTAAAAATATTTAAAAATATTTTTTCTATTTTTTGAATTATTTTGCAGGCTGCAGATGGGGGAAAATGGGAATAAAATTGGACAAAAAAATGTTGAAAAAATATTAGCGATAGGTCCCTGTAAAATTATTAGAGATAGGTCTCTGAAATTAGAATATAGCTACAATTGCAGAAAGGCATCTGCCTAAAGTTTAAGTTGTCTCACATGAGATCAACTCTTTCCAATTAAGCTAAAAAAATTAATATAAAAGGTAGTACAAACAATTGGTAAACAAAACTAATTCTATACTTCTTGATTTATAAAGCCAAACATAAGCCGCGAATTTAATCGGAACTAATATTAAGTTGAATTAGAATTATAGAAAGATAAGAAATTTTAGTTATAATTTAAAATTTTACTATGCAGCGTGCAATAGTTTAATTTTATGACTCGATAAATGCAACCCAAAAATTTTATCTTAATTTTTTCTACTTTACAGTTTAAACCTCAATTTTCCATAATTTATGAAAATACCAACTTTCAAGATACGTACTCATACTTCAATTGTGAAAGACTGATATTCACTTCAGATTATCGGTATAATATAGATGCACAGTATTAAATGAATATATTCTGAAATCATTATTAACACTTCAATGAATATATATATATATATGCACAATATTAAATGAATATATTTTGAAATGAATATTAACACTTTAATGAATATATATATATACATATATATGTGTGTGCGCGCGCTTACGTTATCAACATCGTGTTAAGATTTGAGTATTACTTACATTAAGGAAAATACACTAGAAAAAAGTCCAAACTTCGAGGAAAAACAGATTAGAATCTAATTAAGCTTCTAAATAAGGAATTGTTTGAAGTGGTTGATACTTGACATTGGTCCAGAATCTTGAGAGCGCAACAACAGGAGATATGAGTTGCACATATTAATACCAAATATTCCGCGTTTATGACTTTCCGTAAATAGAGATGATGATTATTATTATTATTATTATTATTATTATTATTATTATTATTATTATTATTATTATTATTATTATTATTATTAATTGTGGGTTAATCATAGATAAGCATGTGCATTTCAGCTTTCAAGATTCCATGTTTATTTTCTACGTAAAGAATGTCCCATACGAGGAACCTCTCGATACATTTCCCTCTTCTTTAGGTTTTTCTAGGTGACACGTGGCACACGAACAAACATTCTTACCCCTTTGTTCATATTTGTTTGGCGCATTTCTCATCCAATTTTTTGGAGGCATATTGAAAAGCTAATAACTTTTGATATGCATTCCAACGACAAATTATCGATAATGCACATAAATGAGTTTTAAAAAGGCAACATTTTTAAAAAGACTATTTTTTCATAGGTTTATGGAAAAATGGAGTTTAATTAGAATAATAGAAAGACAAAAGGTTTTAGTTGCATTATTAAAAGTTTATTTTGCAACGTGTAGTAGTTATAAATTTTATGACCCGATTAATGTAATCTAAATTTTTTATCTTAATTTATTCTAATTTGCAGTTTAAACCTTGGGTTTTCCATAATTTATGGAAAGAGAGCATTTCAAGAGACAGACTCTTTTAAAAACTAATAATAATTATTATATTATATTAAATATCAACAAATAAAAATCACATGAACTATAGTTAAGTTGAAAATTCACGATTTAAATTATTATTTTAACTTAGGAGTTTGGTTCAATTAATATTTATATTTAATTCAAATTTAGTTTAAGAAGTACTATTCCCTCCCTTAAAAATGGTAGAATTGCTTTTGACTCCCTCTCTGATGTAAGCTGATGTGGGAGTGTACGCGAGTAAAAAAAGTAGGAACATTTCACAAAACTAGTAAGGTTGGTTTGAAAGTTGTTATAATTAAATAGAATATTATAAAAGATTAACAATATAATCTTTATTAATTTACAAATCATATCAATTTTATTAGAACGAATAAATATATTTTTTTCATTTCTCATTTTTACTGTGAGTGAAGTAGAATTCAAAGTATCGTGATACGTGTATTGTATGGGGTAAGGATGGAAAAAAGATGGGCAATGTGGGTTTGTGTACACATGCAGGCAAGAAAGTGTTGAAAATGGGATTAGGTTTGTCTTCACAACACGATCTCTATGAACAAACGTTTAAGTTTAGCTGGCCAAAAGGGTACATACATGTAAAGACAGATTGATATTAATATAATCTTCCAATTAAAGGTATCGAGAGTTTTAATAAAACTTTTCGATAAGGAGAAGAGTTTCAACTTTCAAGGACTAGGTCGATGAGATGCACGCGCCCCCCACGCACGATTGTTATTAGCCACACACCGCTGTAAAACAGTCGTGCACAAACAAGATTCCAATCAGGTAAGTATGTCAATAATAAAGAGACGGAGAGAGTATTTTTCATTCTGGCACATGAACCATTGTTCTAAATGTAATGTTTAGTGTTTTTGTCTAAATAAGGTCAACTCATATCTTGATGTAATAGATCACTCAAGTATTGACCATTAACTAATATGATAATCAATACTCTCTCCGTCACACCAGTTTTGGCCTATTTTTGGTCAATTTTGTCAGACCATACTTGACCATAAATTTCAATTACAATATGGACTCTAATATCATCATGTAAGATATTGTTAGACTCCTATGTTTACGTAGTTTCAGAGTATCAAATTTTAATGTACCATTAATATTCGTAATTAAAGTTATTGATGGTTAAACATGGTTTGAGAAAGTTGACAAAAAATAGCCCAAAACTGGTGGTAGTATAAAAGATTGAGTTCTCTCACATTACATTCATAATTCATTCGACAGTTGAAAAAAAGGGACTAAGTATGGAGTGAAAATACAAAATTCAACGAAACTTACGAAACTAAAATGTTTAGACGTCAGAAAGAGACAGCAAATAAAATGAAATTGCCGGTCCTTAGAAGTTAGAATTGATATATCCATAAAAATACAAAGTAGACCCATCTCCTTTTCTCATGTTTGAATCCTAGAGAAAATCAGGCACTCATCTGCTATTTCAAAATGCAATTTAACTATTCATTTAATCAAAACATTTTAACTTTGACTTTAAAATTGAATTGAAATATAAGTATACATACAGTTGGTTAATACATCGTTAGATTCGTTATAACATATATTTTCAAAATATCATATTTTCACAAGTTTTAATTATTCTTGATAGAAGATATTAACGATCAAACATTTTTCAAATCAATCACTAAAAGTCAAAGTGTGCAAATCAAAATGAGATGCAGAGAAGTAGCTTGTCTTTACTTTTTCTTCTTAATAAGAAAAGTTGCACTTATAAATTAGGAAGAGTTTTGTACCACCAACTTTATACTACTCTGAACGAATTACATGGTTAGGTCAGGTTATAGATCAATTCAGTTCATTTCAATTCAATTCAGTTTAGTTCAGTTTAGCGTAAATTTAATTTGATGAAATTTAATCACACATTACTAATTTTTAAAACACTTATTTAATTCAATTTAAATCAGTTAAATTCAGATAACTTACATGGCCTCATGTTATATACGTAAGAAAGAAGCAGGTGGGCAGTGGATTTGGAAATTGGAAACAATTGAGTTCATTTGCGTCAATTTTGCATTCCAAAAACCAAACCCACGTGGTCGTACAATTGGGGGAAAACAAGAGAATACTCGTACTACTCATGTGAATTGGAGAAGTTTCCTTGTCACGATGAACGATCATCAAGCCGCCGGCCGCCGGGTGTACAAACTAGAAGAAGTCCAATTTCGCCGTGTAAGACTTTTCAAATACTGCCTCAGGATTTTTAGCATTGGTTCTCTTTCCTTTTTTTGTTTAACTTTATAGCAATGATTCTTTTCTCTTTTGACAAAGTTTAGGTTATTTTCATCCACTTAATTTACTTTTTACTCTTTCAGTACAATTCACCGTTCATTTTACTTCTATTAAAAAAAATATTATTTTATTAGGAGACAATCATAAGAACACGATTCACGATGGCGTATGTTAATAATTATTCACTCCAAAAGTTAAATGACAAAGAATTGGGAAACATCGTCTTTGCATAACTTTATGAAAATATTGTGTTTGATCGAAATAATAAAAGGTACTTCTTCCGTCCTAGCTTAAATTATCTCCAATCATTACACACCGTTCGACACACATGTTTGTCTATTAATATGTTTAATTACGTATAATAACATCAAATAAAAAAGTTGCTTTTTAGAAACTATTTGTTGCAACGAATTTAACAATATCACACACGATAACATTATTTCTTATATATCTATTCAAATATGCGGTCAAACTTTGATAAAGAATAGTATCATAAAGTTAGTGAGTAATTTAAATTGGGACAGAGGGAGTAAAAGGTCTTAGTTGCATTATCAAAATTTTATTATGCAACGTATAGTAGTTATAAAGTTTATAACCCAATTCATGAAACCCAAAAATTTTATCTTCATTTTTTCTAATTTGCACTTTAAACATTGATTTTCTCCACGACCTATGTAAATACTGTCTTTCAAAAAATGGACTTAAAGTTAAATAATAGGCAAAAATAAATATTTCTAAACCCTAGGATAATTAAACTAAATTATAACCATGTTTTTTTTCACATGAGCGACAATGAATTATTAACATTAATATATTTATTAAACTAAAATTATTTAAAATGAATTTTATTTAAAAAATGTGATTAAGTTTAAATATTTTACTTAAATAGTATTCATATAAATTAATAATATGAAAGTAAAATGTGAAAAAGTAGAGTGTGATGATAAAGAACACGGGCCAGAGTATTCGTGAGCGACTCATGCCACCTGAACACCAAGCATATATTCCGCTTTTGCGGTCAATTATTTTAACAATAAAGAAATGATTTTCGGTTGCTTTAATCCAAAATTTGGGGGAATTAAATAATAGACTGCCCTCCCCACTATTAAGAAACTGTTCTCTTGACTTTATCTACATTTCAATTTAATTCAATTCAATTCAATTCAATTCAATTCAATTCAACAAAAAATTAATTTGGTGAAATTTAACTTTATTTAATCATTTTATTACTGTTTTTCAAGTTCAACTTAGATAAAATCAAATAAGTTCCAAAAAACAGTGACTAAATAAAGTGTGAAAAATATAAAAATATTTTAGCGCAATCATCTCTTTAGACTTTAAATTAAGGGGTAAAAACATTGGGACATCAATGGATGAAATAGGCCTTATTCACTGGCATTACTTTGCGTATATATTTCTGTACAATCTTGAAATGGAACGGATTCAGTATTTGGAATGTTTAAGATGACTGATCTCCTTTTGTAATCCGTTAATTCACTGTTTTTTTTTTCGAAAAAAAAGAGCACATTTATTTGAAATATCGCCCACTTTTAAATTAAATTTCCATATATATCATTGTTTCTAAACGAAATACAGATACTCCTTACGTTAAAAGTACTATACAAAATCTTGGGAAAAACTGTCTTTCCATAAGATTATGGAAAGACGGAGTTTAATTATAATAATAAAAGGTAAAAGGTCTTTGTTGCAATATTAAA
>JAULKM010105376.1:0-41808 GCA_032355605.1 Rubia tinctorum | reverse complement strand
CCCCCCCCCCCCCCCCCCCCCCCCCCCCCCCCCCCCCCCCCCCCCCCCCCCCCCCCCCCCCCCCCAAGTTAGAGTCCAAGGAAATAGAGAAAAAAAGTCAAAAGTGTCAAATTCTGGGCTGATTTTGTGGGTCGCAGAGATGTCTTGCGGCCCGCAGAGGAGCTGCTGCCCTCTTCTTATTTGCTTCGTCACGGGTGAACCGCGTATCCGTTTTGGGAGTTCTTGTAGTCTACTTTATAATACTTGCAAAGACGAATCTAATGGTACCACCCTCAGATGCTATTTCTTCTAGTATCATTCCCAGAACTTGGTTCAAACTTTTGGATCACAATTCATCCACTTCTTTGTCTTTCTTCTCCGACCCTTCTATCTTCTACCACATTTTAACTTGTATCCTTCAATCTTCTACCATCCTTGCGCATGTCCTTCACTAAAATACTCCGAAATACTTACAAGAAATCTAAAAATTAATATCACAAAAAGTAATCTAGATCTCGTAAGGACCAAAAATCCATTAGACTCAAAAGAGGTTTCAAAATGAAGGATTTAGACACGAAAACCAAAAACAGTTATCTAAACTCCTTATAATGTATTCCTACCTAAATCTAGAAATATTCCAACAAAAGATAGCAAAAGAGAAGTTAAATGCTTCAGGAAATACATGCTTTTGACGTCTCATCACGAGGAGACCGAGAAGAAGGCGGTGGACGGTGGTGCTTGTGCGGCGGAACTTGTTAAGAAGGTGGAGGATGAGACCAAGAAGGCGTATGCTATGGAGGAAAATGAGGTTTGATTAGGGGATCCAAGATTTGTGGAATAATTAGTATCGATGGTATAAGGTAATGTTACTGGTGTGTGTGGAGGTGAAGGAGGTCTGATTAGGGGATCAAAGATTTGTGGAATAATTAATATTGATGGTATAAGGTAATGTTACTAGTGTCTACGTGTGCGAGCGCGTGAGCATACGTGTGCGTGTATGTGCGTGTATGTGTGTTTGGAGGAAAACTCTAGGAAACACATTAGCATATCTAGAAATAAAAATGTAAAAATTACAAAGTGTGAAATAATATTTTTTTACCGCATTTTAATTTTTATTTTAATCTAAGTATATATATATATATGTTAGTTGAGTTTTAATTGTGATGCATAAATTATTGTCTTTATAGCATTAATTCTTTACAAAATTGTTGGGATATGGGGTTTTACGGAATGTCCTAATATTATCTTTTACTAACACAATTTTTGAAATGTCTTCAAATTTATTAATACTAACACAAAAATTGAAAACTTAATTCTAGTAATAAACGTAATGCCTTCATTGCCATGTATAACCACACCGACTTAAAAATGTTCTGAAATCTATGTTGGAAAAATCCATTTTTCTAATAGTGTCAAAAAATACGAACCTCGTTACAAAAAAAAACTAGAAATAAATAAATGAACAAGAAAACTGAAAACTCACATATCATCAAGCCCTGCATCAACCATTCCAATTTTTGCTTTCTTTTCCGACTTCTTCTCCACAACTGGAGACTTCTCAGCTCTTTGCTTCCCGCCACCTTTCTTTCCTACACCCTTCTTCGAAGGAAAAACCCTTTTCCTCAGAAATGTTTTGAACAACCTTACCCAAACAAACATTAACACTTGCAGTGTCAACCTCTTTCGAAATTGAGGACTTCGTCCTTGCCTTCAAATTCATCGAAGCTGCATTATTACACTCCTTACCCTTCAAAACAACCTTTCTCTTTACCCTTGCCAGTACTAGAATATGTAACCTTTGACTCCTTTACTGCTTCTTTAACCTTCAATACAGGACTAGCTTTTTCTTTTTATGCTAAAAATGAGGGGACTGAGACAGGGGTTGCATCCAAATATCATAATCATCTTCCTTTTCATGAGCATCTTCTGCATCATCATTCCTAGATTCTGGCAAGTAAATGTCCTCTAAATGCACATCATTTGCAAATTCATCGCAGCTACAAAATAAATAACATGAAAAGAAACGTGATGAAGAAATGTAATAACGAAATGTTGAAGATGTGTGAGTTTCAAAAAATAGGATAGTTTTAAAATAATTAAGCTAAACAAAAAAAATCAAAAAAGGGAAAGCATAAAAAATCACCATTAACAGTAGCATTCAAAAAGTCTTTAGCTAGCCTGGGATTCACTTCATCATTTTTCTTAGGAACCTCATTGAAATCCTTGGTAACCTTATTATCATTGGATTTTACCAGACTGGATTCCTGAACCAATATTCAACTCAACATCATCATCGGGATCTGTATGAAAAACAAATCACAAAATAAGAAGAAAAGTAAAGAAAATGAAAAACAGTATCATTAATAGAAAATGCCGCATGACAGGTAAAAAACCTACCGGAAGCAACATCATATTCATCTAGAAACCTATTTACTACCATCTTTTTCTTCATCTTATACACAAGATGATTTTTTTTAACTGCTCTATGCTTATACAAAAATTTACGAGAAGCAGCAATAATAGGTTCCAATGCAATGAAACAAATAACATCAATAAGGGACTAAATTAACCAAATATCAACCACATGACAACATTTAAAACAAACAAAAAATATACCCTTACCCTTCAGTAGAAGCAGGTGGAACCTCAACAGAAGCGATTGAAATAGTGGAATCTCAACAAAAGCAAATGGTACCTCAACAGAAGCGGGTGGGACCTCAGCAGGAGCAGCTGAAGCAGGTGGTACCTCAACAGAAGCAGGTGAAATCTTAGTAGGAGCAGGTGGTACCTCAATATATTCAGGTATTGAAACCTGAACAACTAGAGCATCAACATTTTCAAAACCAGCCACAATCGACCATGTATGAAAAACAAACAAACAATCAACCAAAAAGAAAAGGAAGCATCAGCAAGCATGAACTAAAAACTAAAACATAAAAGACTTACAACCATCTGTAATTTCAGAAACAACATCTTTATCATCAACAACAGACGCAACAACTACATCAACAACAACCTCATAAGAAATTGCCGCATTAACATAACAAGCAAAATCTTGAATCTCATTACCAGCAACACTAACATCACAACCATTAATTTCATTACGACTTACAACACTCTCAGAAACATATGAACCTGTACCAAAACCTAAAACACAAAAATCAACAAATAGGAAAGGTAACATCAACAAAAGAAAAACTGAAACCTGAAATATGAACCTCATCACCATCATTCTCACAAGTAGTTAGAAAAACTTCATTCTCGGGATTAGAAACCTCAATATGAACCTTATCAGGCTCAACACCAACATTTGAATATGTATCAAAGACAAAATAAAAGCATCAACACAATATAAAAGATAACGTTAACAAAAAAACCAACAAATTCAAAAACTTACAACCAGCATCCGAAATTGTTGCAGCATTCAACAACTCTACCAAATCACCACCTTCATCTTTAGAAATTATCTTCATGTTCTGAGACTTCATAATTCTCGACATTGAACACCCGATTTCTTTAGAACTTCTTCTTCTACCAGCTGTTTTTCTCTTCAGTTGCCAGCGCACAATCGGAACATACTCATCAATGTGTACAAGATTTGACAAACTAGTCTGAGGTAAATTCAATTTGCCTATTTGACTTTGCATTATGTCAATTTGTGTACGTGTGCGTATAGATCGCCGACGTGCAGGAATTGTTTCCTCAGAAGGTACTATAAAAAACATAACAAAAAATCAAATGGTAAACCTCAATAACCTTGGCATAAACCTCAGCAGGTACACATAAATGTCAAACAATAAAGAGTAAACTTCATCAAAAAGTTACCAAAAAATATACCTCAACATATTAGACATCAACCTCAAAACTAAATTCACATAAATCAATACTCAAATCAGACATCAACCTCAGAACTAAATTCACATAAATCAATGCTCAAATCAAATAGAATGAACTTGAGATGACAAACATCAATAAATTTAGCATAAACCTTAGAAACTACACGTAATGTCAAACAATAAGGGAAAACCTCAATAAAAAGTTACTGAAAATAGCACCTCATCATATTAGATAGGAATTTCAAAACTAAATTCATATAAATCAATCCTCAAACCATTAGAATAAACCTGAGATGAAAAACTTCAATAAATTTGGCATAAACCTCTACAAATCATAATACTAAATCATGAAAATCAATAGCTACACATAAATGTCAAATAATTAAGGGAAAACCTCATCAAAAACTCACCAAAATGCACACATCAGTATGTTGAACATGAACCTCATCCCAAAATCACATAAGTCGAATGTCAAATCATTATAAATAAATCTTATCAAATTACAAATGTTGAGGAACATTCAAATAAACGGTAGAACCCCCAAAAATACACACAAACAACAAATAACTGACGAAAATGAACACATCACACACAACAAATCCAAAAAACAGGAATCCAAAAGCATGAGAAAACATGAATTAAAATAGACATAAAAAATCAACACGCAACACATGAAATCCAAAAATAAAACAGAAAAAAACCAGAAACATGTTCCAACTGCGATCTAGAAGGAGAAACCTCTTCAGCCGCTTGAGAAGTCTCATCACGCTTCGTACGGACCATTATCTACAAAAAAAAAACACGAAGAAAAAAAAAGGGCAACATACAATAATTAAAATGAAAAACAAAAAAAATGCATAAAAAACACAATAATTAAACTTACCTAGTGAAGATTCGGTCGAAATGTGGCGGTTTTCGCCAATTTGCTGAAGTTTTCGGCGTAATTCGGCAGAAGGAGAAAGTTACGAGCGGTTACTGGCAAATGGAGAAATAAGAAAAACGTGGGGAATTAAAATCAGAATTTAACATATATACAAAACCCAAACTTTCGTAAATTGCAGAAAAAATCCTTCACTTTTTCACCTTGTTTAAAAAGCGTCACATTCTAATTAAAACTTTCAATAATTGCATAAAAAATTTTGTTTAACATTTATACTATTTAAAACAAGACTTTGTACTAAGATTATATCCTAGTTAATGATGACGACGAGTGAAGACCGAAGAGTATATTTTTCTGAATGATTCTAAGATCCATATTGTGAGATGCAAATAACAATCTGTCCATTACCTATAATTTGGGGCCTCGATCAAACCATGAGCTTAATTAAGACAAAACTTTGCATATTCTAGACGTATATAACGTGTAAGTAGTAACCCAAAGTTAAGTAAAAGAGGAACTGTGATGCTCTATTTGTCTCACACTTAGCTTTCTATTTATATTTATTTTATTTTTTAAATTAAATTGACCGAATCTTTTAATGCAAAGTCTTGGGAAATACAGTCTTTCCATATACTTATGGAAAGACATGGTTTAATTATAATTATAAAAGGTAAAAGATCTTTGTTGCAATATTAAAATTTTATTATGCAACGTATAGTAGTTATAAATTTTATAACCCGATTCATACAACCCGAAAATTTTATCTTAATTTCTTCTAATTTACACTTTAAACCTTGGTCTTTCAAAAGACGGACTCATATTTTAATATTAAAATTTTGTTTTGAAAATTCTTACACTAATGGTGCTATAGACGTGTCAAAATTGTAAATAATGATAAATTTCAGGATTTAATATGAATAAATTTAATAGACTCAATAACTTTAGGTGAAAAAAACAAATAAGAAACTCTTTTTGAGATTGACAAAAATAAAAGTATTCCCTTCAATTCACATTATTTACCACACTTTTTTTATTTTTATATTAATACACTTTTAATTTTTTTTAATTTACCTTCAATTTCATTCTTTAATTTACTTTATTAATTTATTTTATCAGCTAATTCCATTCATCTAAATTCAAATATTTTAAATCATTGTGACAAATATGGAGAAACGCTGGATGTACGAAGTTGTTTTTAGATTGAATATAAACTTTGCTGGTTCTAGTGACGTAATCCCCCGTTCAAAATTTAATGGTGCATTTGTTTTTTTCCAAATTAAATTTTAAAAACTTTAACCCTAAATGAAAATAAATGTATACATATGAAAATATTATGTGGGTCTTGATAGATTCATCTTAGACAAATTCTTGGGAAAAACGGTCTTTTCATAAATTTATGGAAATACGGGGTTTAATTAGAATAATAAAAAGTAAAAGGTATTTGTGGCAATATTAAAGTTTTATTATGCAACATGTAGTAGTTATAAATTTTATAACCCGATTAATGTAACCCAAAAATTTTATCTTCATTTCTTCTAATTTACACTTTAAACTTTGGTATTTCCATGACTTATTGAAAGACCGTTTTCAAGAGACACACTCATCATTTTAATGTTTATTTTTAAAATATTAAGTTTTATGCAAAGTTATTATATAATTAGAGATATTAACGATCAAAGATTATCATTGAAAATCGTAAAAAATAATTATACCATTAATCTTGGTATCGAGGGAGTATATAAATAAGTGAACCAAAGTTAAGTGAAAAGTAATTGTAAATACGGGGAAACGTGCCGCACACTACTAGAGCGCAAGTGGGAATATTCACTAGAAGCGTCGGTTTACGCTGGACTTTAAGCAACCGCTATCAGCGGATGATTAACTTAGGCAATGTCCAATTAAATTTATTTTACATCCAATCAATTCAATTCAATTTTTCTCAGTTCTTCTTAATTATTCTTATTTTTTTTCAGTTTTAATAAATTGATCTCAATATTTCTCAATTCTTCTCAACTCATATATAATAATTTCAACTCGTCTACTTTCAACTATATTTAAATCTTTTTAATTTAGGAAGTTCAACTTATTTTGAATGTGAAACTTATCATAAATCATGTTGTTAATAGACTGTATGAATTATTATAGTTATTGTGATTATGAAAAACATACATATTATAGATGTTTATGAGTAAGTCTCCTAACAAGCAGTCTGCCCATAAGCTCATGAACAGGCAGGGGCCAGTTTGAAAATTATAGAAATTAAAGAAATTTTTGGTTATAACAACAAAAATGGGTCAGCAAAAACTGTTCTGAAACCCTCGCCATAAGCCCCGCCATAATCATTTTCTTCCTTCTCCTTATTCGAAATTCTGGAATTCGAAGCTGCAATTTCTCTGCGTTTTCCAACCAAAAATCTTTTACCGATTTGTTCTCCGATATCCACCTCTGCCAACCGGCGGCATTATGGAAAATTGAGGGAAAAATTGACGAACTACAACGAGATTTACCGCAACATGAGATTGAAACCGATCAAATTTCAACAGGTTTAGTCATAAAAACTAATGCCATTGAATCAAATATTTTTGAAGAAAACACAATCGAAACAACTGAGATTCAGGTCCAAACAAATGAAATCCAGTTGCAAGAATTTGAAATTTTGCCTAATTCGACTGAAGGTATGAATTCCTCTCGTCAGATTGAAATTATGTTGTTGAATTGCAATCAATATGAATATAACTGTTTTTTAAACTTCTGGATATATAAATTCGACTGCTATGAACAAGTATGAACATGTGAAAACATTAGCACAAGAAACTACATGCTGTGAAAAGTTTCGCATAGTTTATGCATTTATTAACTTAAAACATGTATAGTTCACAATAAAGCATGCATTAGATAAAAATGAACAAAAACATAAAATACATTTATCAATTTCAACTTTTGAAAAACTTGTGCATTGTTGAACTTATAACATGTACTAAATACTCTACACTTTGCATATGTTTCACTAAAAATAGTATTTATTATGGTGCTCGGAACAAAGTATCTATAATTTTCTAATTCTAAGTAACTTCCTTTAGACTTTGCATAAATCACATTAGAAAATGAATATCTTGCATTATAAATTGTATTCATTATTGATACAGGTGCATATTTTTCAAATTTAAATGAAATATATGCCAATGAAAATATTGCTAGCGTAAAAGCAAAAAATTTGGAAGCAATACATGCTCTGTATAAGAAGCATGGAAATGCTATTGGTTTCAATTACATGAGAGACTGTCAACGTCTAAACAGCAAAAGGCAAATTCGCGAAAAGTACTGCAGATGCTCTTGTGGAGGCCAACCGAAAACATTAAAACCCGACATTGTCAGCCATATTCCTTATGTGGATAACGAAAGCATTGTGCAAAAAAAAAGTGGAAAAGAAAGGATCTGATTACAAAAACAAGATGCTTAGCTGAAAGTAGAGTCAAGCTAGAGCAAGATTATTACATGGTGGTTCACCACATCACAGAACAGAGCCATGAATTAACAAGACCAGTTTGGCAGTATCTCAGTAGGAGTGAACGGAGGATTACAGAAGAAAAAGGCAAGAACATTACGCCAATGGAATAAGCAGGTTTAATACCTATTGTATGATACAAATACATGACTTTTGAACCTGGTGGAGAAGAAAATCTTGGGCATACGATGAAAGACCACCTCAACTTTGTGAGTCGACTTCGAATGAAAGAAATCAAAAGTGGAGATGTTCAGAAAATTGTTGATATACTCTTGGAAATAAATGAAAAGGAAAAAATATTTCTTCTTCAAAGTCAAATTCAATGAAGAGACAAGACTAATAGCAGTGTTTTGGAGAGATTCAATGATGCTGGAGAACTACAAACTCTATGGGGATGTCACCATATTTGACACTACATACAGAACAAACAAGTATAACTTGATTTATGCGCCAATAGTTGGAATCAACAATCAGTGGAACATAACAATGTTTGCTTGTGCTTTTATTACAAATGATTTGCTGATACTTTTGTGTGGCTTCTTAACACTTTGAAGAAGTTAGTGGATGGGAAGAAACCCGTCACAATATTCAGAGATCAAGATCGTACAACGGGGAAAGCAATAAATGAGCTATGTTATAACTATTGAAAATTTGTTACTTACAGATCGGAACGCTGACTATGGTCTATTAGAAACTGCAATTGTTAGCTTATAGTATGTATCAAATAGCTTATAAGAGTTACTAGTTACTTTAAAATGTTGCAGCTTCAGAATTTTTTTACTTACAGATCTAAAACTGAATAGGGAATGTTAGAAATTGCACCTATTAGCTTACAATAAATCAAACTTATCTCATATGACAAATTAGTTATATTTGCACATGTATTTTCTATAACTTTCCGGTTCTTTTTCAATATGAATTTACACCGGTAATAAAATATTCATTTAGCGGTGAATATTTTCTTACACCAGTATCCAAGAATACTACCGGTGTAACTTTGAATATTTTTTTGTTATGACCTATTTGTTTCCCGGTGGGCCCTCCCGGATCATTTCTGGGGCATTTATAGCCAGAAAAAGTGAATTGAGAGTAATATAAATTGAACCCAATAAAGTGTAAGAAACTACAAATGTATGAAAGTATTGATCGTGGAAGTCACAAATTAATGTAAATGTTTAAGAACTTTGAATGCACATAAATTTAAAAAACCACACAAATTCTCTAAGATTTGAACCTTAAACGGACAGCACAAACTCAATATTATGAAGCACACAAATTCAATAGTCAACCAATAATGTTGTTCTTATCATCCAGCAGTTGCAACAAAGTATCTGTATGTTGCTGGTACTCATTGATCCCCCACAACTTCTCTCCGCGACAGCTTGAATTTCATAAATATGGTATGGCCCTTAGCCCTATGGGAAGATCTGTGATATTTACAGCTATAATGTTAATGTACAATTTTATCTGTAATAGAAATTATGAATAAGTATTTTTTAACTTGTGATTTTTACCTCAAGAATATTGTTTGACTTTGGGTGAAGAACTATTCTTCCATGAATAGCATGGCGGAGTATCCACATTGCCACGAACTAAGCTGAGTTCTGTACTGCATAGAAATGGCATAAATCGTCACCATTTTTTAGTTAATGAATGAGGTTCTTGAAATTGATTTGTAGGATTTAATGACTTACTTTTATGTTCTTGATACTCTATGTGTAGTCGGGATTTGGTTCCGTCTTCCCTTCTCCCTTTGGTATGTGAAATCAAGTCTTTCATGAAAGTAAATGACAATGTCAAGTTTTTGAAGGAAAATACAGTAATCTATTATCAATTTTATTGATCGTAATACTTGGAAATCACCCTATTCTCAATCAAGGTTGTTTGTTTGATACCCACCGATAGTGTGTCTAGTGTAAAAAGCTCATCTGTGCAAGGATGGATAATGAAGAGGTTGCAATGATCGCTGCGGGAAAATGAATCAAATTAAGTAATTAAATGGAAGAAGTTTGAAACGTTATTGGTAAACCCGGGAAAAATCCTTACATTCTAATGAAGGGCACAACGTAGAACTCAGTGTCTATTATATCCATTCTATTTAAGATATTGTTGAAACACTGTTCGACCTCCTTGTCGATGTTGGTCAAGTTTCCAGTGCTTCAAGGTCAGAATTTGATGCGGCTGGCATTTGATTCGTAGACTTTCTCCCAGAGGTGCAAAATACTAGTAAATATTTAAGGTCCTGAACTCACCCCATCTACGCATCCATTTGTGCATTATCAATCCAGGTCATCGAGTTGTGGTTTTCGAGCTTGTTGCTAAACTCAACCAGTATATCTATGCCAACTCCATTCATCCACTTGACTGCAAAGGTTGACGGATTCAAAATCGGGAAGATCATACAGTCATTATTCGTTATCATTTCCTTGATAGCCGCATTGCAATCAATGATGAGTCTCTCCATCAGCGAGAAATTCTTCGATTTCCGCTTTTTATGAATCTGGGGGGGGAGTTACAACAATTGCAGGTATAAGTCAGTGAAAAATTTAAAGATAGGTCATGAAAATGAATTGGGTGTGGTATAGTAAAAGACCTGATTTGGTGGCTTCTTGACGAATTTAAGTCTCGATGATGGCTTGTAATTGGTGCTCGAGTGTGATCGCCTGCTGGAAGATGTACCCGCTTTACTCTGTTCCAAAAATTCATTATCAATATTTTTTTGCTGCAGTACGTGTGATTTAAAAAAATGATATTGAATGTGTAACAAGAATGTACCTCACCGTCGGTGAGAATCTCAATCTCTGCATTATCATCGCCCAATTCATTATAGTCATCTTCCAGATCATTCTCACTTGGTTGCTGGTCTACCTTGCGTATCAAAGATACAGGCTAATCGACCACGCTATCCAGTACCTCCACAACGTTGTCAAATTGGTGGTTGGCTGAGGGCAATTCTAGACAACTGTAACAAGGCTTATTCTAGACGCTACAAAGTGATACCATCAATTCATTTCTGGAGTCAGAGCATTCTTTGTAAGCTTGGTCCAGTCATATTTGACAAACTCATCTACGGTGGTTCCTTTCCTTGTTACTGTCTTGACGTTCTCCTTACCAACCTGATCTTGTGAATAGTAGTAGGTATCCCTCATGTGAGTAGGGAATGCAAGGAACTAGTCTCTTAGAACATTCGGCAATATGAACACCTCATTTATAGCTTCGAATATGAGTGCAACAAGTTTGCCTCTACCATAAATCTCTTTCAGAGTCGGTTCACACTTCAAGTTTGCGTAGAACTCACTAACGATTCTGAGGTTAAAAGCAGGCGGAGTCTCGTAAAAATTTTCCCACCCAAGACTTTGGATTGTTTGTGGGAAAGGAGGAGACGCCTCTACACCACTCTGGATGATTCCAGCATCCTTTGTATGCTTCATGTACGAAACTAGCCTCCTCGGATAAATATGTACCGTCCGGGTACTTCTGCGACAAACAATAGGTTGAGAAGAAGAGGTTGCCTGGCGTGTCCTTTTCAAATTAGATTTAGCGGTCATTTCCTAAAAAAGACATTCAGGCATTTTATCAAACACCTTGGGTGTGACCTTAGTTATTCGTCTTATTAAATAATTTATGCATGGATATAAGACTACAAAGGAAATTTAAGCATATGTTTTTATAGGTAGATGTAAATTACCTTATTCTATCAGCTCTGTTGGGGAATTGTTGGTCCTCCGTGGGAATTCCTTGAGGGGCGAGATAGTTGCACTTTTTGAATGTTGATGTTGTGTTGTTTTTAACCTGAAAATGTTAATATTTATATTGGTCAGAATTACACCGGTAAATTGAACATAATATTCGTGTATGAATAGCAATATTTCGTTAATTGTTTCGCAAAGTACCTAAAAACGGTCTATGTACCCGTGCTCGTTATAAAAATATCAGTGTAAATTATTCAAAAAAGCAGCTGCTTGCAGGTGGTTTAAATGGAAATGACATTTATTTTCGGAAAACGAGAGCAAGGTAAATTATTTTTTCTAAGTACCTAACACGGTACATATACCGGTGCATATTATAGAAAGTACTAGTGTAAGTTATTCAAAAAACAGGTGCTTGCAGCTGTTTTAAATGACAATGACATTTTTTCCCAGACTCGAGAGCAAAGTAACTTTTTTATATCTAAGTAACCAGAACCGGTACAAATACCGGTGCATAATATAAAAAATATAGGTGTAAGTTGTTAAAAAAAGCAGCTGCTTGCAGCTGCTTTAGATGGAAAATAATTTTTTTAGACCCGAGAGCAAAGTAATTTTTTCTTCTAAGTATCTAGCACTGGTACATATACCGGTGTAGAGCATAGAAAATACTGGTGTAAATTATTCGAAAAAGAAGCTACTTTAAATGGAAAAAACACTTTTTTCAGACCCGAGAGCACAATAAATATTTTTTGTAAGTGCCTAGCACCGGTTAGTGTAACGGTGCCATTGTACAAATTACCGATGCATATGTATAAAACAGAGCATACCCTCTGTTTTTTACACTGGTATTTCTCCATGTTACCGGTGCACATGCATTTAATTTTGAATAATGACTAATTTTTTTAACATCTAATCCTTTCAAGGATGACACAAAATAGGGGGGGGGGGTGAACATTACACAAAATAAGGGGGCTGGTGAAGTATTTCACAAATCAGTGGGTGGAAATCCAAATACATGGGGATACTTATTTATCTTTTACACTTCAAAACATTGTCCCTAACCACGATTTCACCGCTCTCGTCAAACCATAAACCATCACCATGAGAACTCCGTCCCACCACAGGTCTCCCAACATCTTCCAGACCAAGAAATACTGATGGAAACTAAGGACTATCAATTTTTACTGGGTCATCAATTTCCTCTTCAAAGTAAAACTTCTTACCATGAAACACCGCATGGAACTTCTCATTGGAAGGGTCCTTGATATAAAAAAGTGGTCGCGTCGGGGCAGCTAAGATGAACTTGTCATCTTCCTAGCCTACACGATTCAAGTCCACCAGTGTGAAGCCCATTGGCTTTTCAAGCACAACACCGGAACCATGTTTCACCCAACGACACTTGAACACAACAAATTCGAACTCTACGTAATCCGACTCCCGAATTTCCTCAATCACCCCATGAAAATGCATCACAACAACAACAAGATGTTTGTCTCTCTTGTTAACCTGCCACATAGATTCAGATTCATTTTATACACCAATGTTTTGCGTAGTGATCATATCATCCTTCTCCAATGTAGAGAAACTGAAGTTGTTTATATCATAACCTTGGTATCGACTAACAGTGCAGAATCCCGTAGATTTCTAGGCATCCCTTCCACATTGCACCGCTTGTAAAACCACTTAATGAAGCTTGAAGAATGCTCTTCCTGTATTTTGTTCGAAGACCAGTCTGGATGAATCTCTTCCAACATGGAAACATGCTTTTGAACATATATTGTGGTCTCACTACTATTACGTAAAACATACAGGTGAACAATCATCAACTCAGTGTTCAAGGGTGTATGAAACGTACGCTTCGATTGTGGGGTCCCATTACGCCTGCTACAGTGTGTTCCACCGGGGACATCGACCGCTATTTTTCCAACCAAGTTTGAAGTACGTACAGTACTCGATGATCTTCTTAGTGACATACTTCTGAACAATCGATGCATCACGACGACTTCTATTATGAACATAGCCCTTGGAAATAGCCATGTGACGCTCAAATGGGTACATGCAATGCATCCCAACTGGTTCACAAATACGTATCTCCCTAACCAAGCGTATCAAGAGGTGGACCATGATGTCAAAGAATGACGGGGGAAGAACTTCTCCATATGATATAAAACTACAATAGCCTCCCGCTCCAGCTCATCCAGTTATTACCTGCTTATATTCTTCCTGCATATCGAGTTGAAGAAGAAACACAAGCGCATAATCGAAAATCTAGATTCCTCTTCCAAACAGCCTCAGAGTGCTACTGGTAACAGTTGTTCCATAAGGACTTGACAATCATGTGATTTCAATGCATTAAGAAGCAGTTCATCACTCACAAAGAGACTAACATTAGAAGAATAGCCATAGGGTACCTTCATGCCTCGAATGCTCTCACACATTGACCTCCTCTCAGCAACAGATAGATTGTAAGGAGCAGGAGGTAGATACATTCACTTCCCTCTAATCTCCGGTGCCAGATCCAATCGAATGCCCAGCTCCACCAAATCTTTCCTCACATTTAAGCTATCCTTAGTCTTCCCAAAGATGTTCAGTAGCGTACCTAATAAACTCTCGCAACATTCTTCTCAATGTGCATGCCATCAAAACAATGTTGAACCTAAATATTCTCCAAGTACAGCAAATATGAGAAAATCGACCATTTCTTCCACGTCCCCTTTACAACTACACCAACAGTTAATATTCTTACCAAGAACGACATTCAATTTCTTCACCTTGTTGTGAATAACTACACCATTCAACGATTTAGGTTCCTTTCTTCTCTCATTCCCACCGACGAATGCCACCGTGTTATCTCGTAACTTGTGCTTCAACGGGAGTAATTTTCGGTGACCCAAATACACAGTCTTTCTCTAATTTTTCAACAGATGGTATTAGGTCTCATCCTTACAAACATGACAAACCTTTTGGCCCTTGACTATATAACTAGAAAGGTTTCCGTATGCCAGGAAATCATTTATGGTACAAAAAATCATTGCCTTCAAGGTAAAATCCTTACCAAGAAAACCATCAAACATTAAAGCGCTGTTGGAACATAGTACTTTCAAATATTCTATTAAAGGGGCAAGATAATTATCAATGTTATTTCCAGACTGTTTGGGCCCTAAAATCACAATAGGCATGAAGACATATTTCCTCTTCATGCACAAGTACGAGGGGAGATTGTAAATGGCAAGCATAACAAACCATTAACTATGTTTCAAGGGCATATTACCGAAAGGGTTCATACCATCGCTAAACAAAGCCATTCTCAAATTTCTAGGTTCTTAAGCAAACTTCGGATACATCTTATCAAAATTCTTCCACTGGTCTGCATTAGCCAAATGACGAATCATATCATTATCTTTACAACCTCCCCTATCCACATACCATGTCATGTTCTTTGCACCCTTAAAATTCTTAAACAACCTTTTCAGCCTTAGAATAATCGAAAAGTACCACATACATTTGGCCGACACCCGCCTCTTCACCGACAAAACAAGCTCTCTACCGATGGGCAAAATTCTCCTTGTCTTTAAATGGAAACATTACATATGGGACAAGCAATATTATCCTTCAACTCACCCATATAAGAGACATAATCGTTCGGACAAGCATGTATCTTTTCATACTTCATTCCCATTGGACACAAAATTCTCTTAGCCTCATAAAGGTTGTCCAGTATACCATTACCGGTCGGAAGCTTCTCATTCAGCAACATAAGAAATTCATTCATGCTAGTGTCGCTCGATGAACCAAGACCTTTCAAATTAAACAACTCCATAAAACATGACATGGCCATGTGTTTCTTCTTGTAACTTGGATACAATGGCCTATCTTTCTCACCTAGAACGTTCGCCAAAACCTCAGACCTCCTTCTGAATTCATCAACTACCTCCTCGCACATGTCATCCAATTTGGCATCTGCAAAACAATCTCCCTCACTACTAACTACCACCTCCGGTGGTGATTTTTTCCCATGAAACTTCCACACCACATAATATTTTGTAAACCCCCTGCTACACAAATGGATTCTTAACATTTCCTTATTGTCAGTACAATTCCGATTTCTACATTCACGACAAGGACAGAATATTCACTTCTCGCAACTAAAAGAATGCTCCAAAAACTTATCTAAAAAACCAATATATTCTTTGCTTACCCAACTTACCTTGGAATACACATGCTTACGCCTCTCAATGGCATGATACAACTCTACACATCAATAAATGTTCAACAATCAAACTTCCACACAATTAATTACAATACAATTTCATTACCACATACGAATCATGCAAGATCATTAATGCACAACATACACCATTCTACATTACATTTACCACATTCATAATACACCCCACAATATGAAAATCAATAACCATAGCATTAACTACATCAACCTTGAAAACAAATGACAAACTAATATCAACAATGCTATTCCAGTCACCTTAAGATGATCAAACACACAAGATATATATGTTCTCCATACCAAAACCAAAAATAACCATCAACAATATACATCAACATATTCAAAAAAATGGTACCTTTAAGGGTTTTCATAGGAGACCATTCAATATTTTCAACTCACAAAAAGCTATTAATGAAATCTTCTTCCCAATTTCCCCCTTTCCCCATTTTTAACCTGCTAAAAACAGGTGGTAGCTGAGCATTAAATGCATATTATACACCGGTAATTTTAAAAATAACCGGTGAAAATGACATAACATGACAAAAATTGAATACACACCAGTAATAAACAGTATCAGTAATAAGAAATACCAGTGTATGATCCATATTTTTGACACCAACTCTAAATATAAGCTCCGAAAAATATGCATTGGTGAAACTTGAACCGGTGCACTGGACACCAATAGCACCGCTAGCTTACATAGGCAACTGTTGTACCAGTGTGAATCTTATTTATTCAAAACAATTTGATCGTTCCGTACACCGGTTCTTGCACTGGTAAAAATACTACCGGTGCATTATTCCACAAAGACAACGGTATATCACTGAAATCCCAGAGAAGTACATTCTTAAAAAATGGACAGAAAAGGCCAAAACTAATATGGGACAACTTTCTAAGGCAAGGAAAACAATAATCAGAACACATCAATGGTGTAATTTCATAGTGGGATCATATGTCCATAAAATGCTACAATTTAGTTCTGAAAAGCGAAGGACACTCAAAATCTAGAAAAAATCTTGAAGAAATGTTTGACACGTGATCAACAAGAATAGAAGAATTGTTGGCTTCAAAGACCAACCAAATTGCACAATCAGCCACAAGTTGCCAATGCAACTCCACAATAGCAAGTGCACCTTAGGTACTTGATCCAGCCTAAGTGAAGACAAAAGAAAGAGGAAAAAGGCTGAAGTTAGGCTTGGAAAAGAAAAAACCAAGGAAGAAAACTATTGACTGTCACAAAAACATCAAATGTAAAGACACTGTAAAAGTAGGATTGTTTAGCATATGTGCTGCATTTATTTACCCATATATTGTATTTTTCCCCAGTAACTTAAAATATTATCTTGCACTAAAAATCGTAGATAACATACTGTATTTGCTGGCTTACAACCATAACTTATTAACTTATGACTTGTATTTGTTTTGCTTGCCTAAGAACCAACATTTGTTAAGTGACTTGCATTTGTTTCACATAATTTTAGTGATATGAAATCATTGATTGCATATAGTATTACTTGGCTTACAACTATAATTTATTAACCTATTAAATGTATTTGTTTTCCTATAAGTTCACGAAATCAAGACAATGAACCGCGTAACATAACTAAAATGAGATTTAGTATTAATAAGCATACAAATAGTACTTAACATTCAACATGCATTTGTGTCATAGAACCTTCAGCAATAAAAATCCTAAAACATGATTTCAAATTTGCTTAACCTATCAGCTATAAACCAATCGATCTCAAAATAATCTGATTACAATCTATGAAATACAATTCATCCAAAAATAATTCAAAAACATCAAAATAATTCTTCAACATCAAACCTATAGATCGGCAAGTTCATCAATCCCTAGAGAGAATGTAGGAATTGAGGAACCATTTTTCCTCATGAATTCTTCAACCATCCTATATACCAACTCATGTGTTTTCGGGTTTTCCATAACTTCATGTATGGTTATGACATGCTAAGGATCTTAATTTGATCCTTCTTGTTGTGGTCGTGGTTGTGGTTTCACAATGGGACTAGCATTTGCTTTATCAAGATTACGCACCAAAACTTATGTAATAGCCTCCATGTCTTGTTTGAAAATGAGACAGGCCTTAAGAATAGGCTGAGAAACATGCACAAAAATCAATCCAACAAACAATCTGAAAATTACAAAAAAAATGAACTACAAACTGCATTATTTTTATTACATTCATAAGTTTAAAAACAACATCCACTAGTTTTAAATAAGAATCAGAAAAGAATGACAAAAAGACTTACATTAATTACATCTTTATCAATAGCCTCATTGGTCATCAGAGCACTTGGAATGCGATATGAAATGATTCCTAGCTCCTGAGTAAGGCCATCACCACTAACAGTTGGAGTACAAAGCCTCTCAGAACCAACATTTGCATTTCAAATTCCCCCAGATTCCTGGCTTCTACTTTTCTCTCTGAGCCTGCCATCCTTGCTCAAAAGATACCCACCCTCAATAATAACTCCTTTTCATACCCAATCTTCTCAAGAAAATTAACCCCTTTAAACAATATTTGTTTGACCAATGCATGTACAATGACAATCTAAGAGGGCCATACTGACCTCTGAAGGGAAACCTGTAAATATATGCCAGTAACAGAACAAACATACAACCACTAACAGACAACACATTTTTACTACCAAATTTAAAACTACCAACACTCTCACATAAAATATCCAACACTAAATCACACCAATCAAGATACTTAATGGTTCCAAATTTTTTAAAGCACCCACGAGCTTCATATATATCATATTTCTCGTAGTTGGGACCAAAAAAGTACACATCACATACATAACAAGGTACCTTTCAAACTGATCACCACCATTACTTAGTTTTATCATTTCCTCAAAAAGATTAATATGTGTGGTATTGTTATATTTATGAACACCTAACTCAGCCTTCCATCTATCCCTAATATCAACATCCTTACACACCCCTCCCATTGTTCTTAATTAAAACCATAGGATATCCCAAAATCCTAAGAATGCAAAATATATTGTACACATCATCCAGACTAATAATGTACCTGCAGTTGGCTACTTCTTGAACACAAATCACAAGATCAAACATGTCTACCAACCAAGGAATGATTCCAACTGGGAGATATGTTATGTTAAAATGGAGAAGCCCACCAAAGCCTATTTCTTCGACATCATTCTTTAGCTCAAGAGTGAGAGCTAATTATAGACTTCAGCTTCAAAGGACAGCAGCCACTAGAGATATTTTTTAGCAAACCTAAAACACAAAATTGAATATGAAAATAGTAAGCATACACAATATCAAAAATAACTAATAAATTCAGGATACTAATATATGTAAATTTAAATCTAATAAACAAAGATCAATTTTGAAACAATAACCAATCACACATGATATATTTATCTGGTACATCATGAATATTAGCATATGCAACATTTAAACAAATAAATACATTTTTCAAAATAACATTCTAGAGTAAGAATTTTTGAAAAAGAACAGTTAGATAGGCATAAGTAACAAATACACTATGACTATTGACCTATGCAACATGTAAAAAATTAAATACAGTTTCTTATCATCATGTACGAAATTAAAACATGACATGCAATAGAACATGGCCCGTGTGGCACGGCGTGTACAATAGAGCACAGTGGTTGGGCATAAGTCCTGTGCATTTCTGAGCACACAACTATGCGTTTTCTTGCGGGTCGCCAGCTAGGAACGTCTTTTAGGCATTATAACGGCACAGACTGTGTGATTCCATGCGGTCCGTCGACTAGAAGATTGGATTCACCTTCAGAGAGGCACGAGCCATTGGCTGGGAGTTAATTTCTTGGAAACAGATAGTGCGGTCGTACAAATAATCACGGGACATGGGCTGGTCTTAGGATTTTGAACTTCAAGGGACACAGACCGTGCAATATGGCACATGACGTGCAGTACAACATGGCTGTGCCAGTCTTCACTTTTTTTATCGTCGAGTCCTTGTCTCATCTTGGAATGGTTCCATCTACTACCATGGTTTGACTTGTTACCTTCTGTCTACTACCTTCATGGAGAATGGCCTTCTACTATTTGCTACCATTCTTGCGAATGACCGTTTACAATCTACCCCGAAGTTCTTACGAGCAATCTAACAAATAAGCTAACAAAAAATATCTAGATGCTTGTAAGGACATAAAATCTATTATGTCTAATAATTCTACAAAACTAAGGATTTAGACAAGAAAACCAACAATGGCTGTCTAAATCACTTGTAATGTAAACCCGACTAAACCTAGCAATCAACCAACCAAAACATACTAAGAAAGGTGCTAAATTCACTGGTTAACGCATGCTTTAGGTGAAGATCAACCCCCCCCCCCCCACACTTAAACCTTTACTCATCCTTGAGTAAACAAAAACTAGCAAAAATCTAAGTGGAAAGTAGCATGCAAAGAGAGTTCCCCAAGACATTCAACATTTATAACTACACTACCCTAGTTCTCCCATAGATGTAAGAATCTTACAATTCTCACTCCGCAAAGAAACTAAAGAAATCTATCCAACCGATCATACCAACAAAAAGGCAAGGTATACATGATATATGTGAAACTAACTTACTCCACCGATGAAGACACCATAGACAATTCAAGAGATGCGCAAAATAGTTTCCGATTTATCTCATTTTCACTCATCTTGTCCTCTCACTTTTGCATAGTTTTTTCAACTTATCCAGGTCTTTCCCATTGTTGCGTAAGTCGCCCTTTTGGGTTTTCGACTTAGCCTGGTATATATATATATGTGTATATGTGTGTGTGTGTGTATACATATATATATATGTATATATATATGTATATATATATGTATATACAGACACACACAGATATATATATATATATATATTCATTTGTTTTTCAATTTTTCAATTTTTTTCGTAGCACAAAATGGCCAAAAGGTGGGCTTCATACTACATGAAGATAATCAAAGAAAAAATGACACCACCAAAAGTGTTCCAACATCCCAACAAACTAAAAAAGTGCCCTCACACCAAAAGCAAAATTTTCAAAAACAAACCAACAATGCCTACTGTGCTCAGCCGATCAGTGATCTCCCGCATATCATGGTGGAGTAGGCCCATGTCTATCCTCAAGTACTATAGTTGATCGTCCACACAGTAAAACCTGTAAGAAGTCTCCCTCTGATCATTGTCGAGTTTTGCACCAAGCTGGCTCACATCCGGTTCGTATCTGGGTGGCTGGGCCCATATTTCATAAGATGAAGTAGACTAGTATCCTTGTGAACCGTGCTATGGGAATGGGCTGAACTATGGATACTTCCAAGGGTGATCCTCATGCTGGGATGAGATGGATATGTTGTGTTGGTGTGGCTCGAAACTAACATGAGTTCCACGGATACTCTGTCTGCTCGACTTCCTGAAATAGTCATCGTGAGAGAGTAACTGTTCCTGTTGAACTCTCTAGCATTATGTTTGGTAGACTGATAAGGCTCCTCCTAAATCTCAATCGATCCCTGGTAAGGTGGTGGTGGTCCAAAATGCTTCTCAACGGGTGGTGGCTACACAAACATCGGTGATGGCTGAAATTGCTGGTGGTCAATGGGAGGTAACTGTGCTGACTGCTCTAAAATATGATCCTCATCAATTGGGGCTCTGTTCCCCTGCTCTCCCACCTCATCCTCCTGCACAACATGTGGGAATCCCAGTACTACTTGTGCCATTGATCCGGCTGTGTGATAAGATCCTGCAGTCTGAATGTCGAGGCTAGCTTAGTCCTTCAAGATTGGGGGAGTATCATGAATTTGGTGCCTTTATAGCGTTAGTAAATCACCCCAGCCTCCAACTGTATCATTTCCGCCTCTACCATAGCTCCATAAGTAAGGGTGTATGTGGATTGTGGGTTCTCCAGCATACCCTCGTTCATCGGCATGCCAAAATGATAAGCTAGGAGTGATATCATGCCCCAACTGCTATCTTTCCCGATGACCTCGTGGAAAGGTTGTAGCATTAGGTGATGAAGTCATGTACAAGATCAGGGAAGGCTCGTCCAGTGTAAATCAACCATAGGATCCTGCAGTCCCTCTTAGTAGAAGTGGTGGCCTCCCAATGGAAAAACACCACTATACCCAATTTCCTTGCAATAAATTTTAGTGCCAGGTTCACTGTATTGCTATTTTTGCTCACCTTCATTCACTTCAGTTGGGTAATAGGGGGCAAGAATGTATAAACATCAAAACCCGTACAGTCCTCGGCATAACCATCCACCTAAGTAAAATGCTTCCACCCGAAGCAAGTAGCTATCTCCTTATAAGTCATGGAACCTGGCTATCTTCCCACCAAACCCACTTACGCCTGGCCTAACAGTCTCTAAGAATTTTATGGTGTACCTTATGCAATTGGGGGCCAACTTCTTCACAATACCCTTTGACCCGATTCTCTTCAGAAGCTCCTAGACTGGTTTGCAGAGTTTGAATTCCTTGAGGGTCCTCTTATCTACAATCTTAGTCTCAAGGATGAGGCATCCCACAAGACACTACCATTGCTCCTAATGCTCCTCGATAAGTTTGCAAAGCCCCATAAATGGTTTGCTAGGACTGCCTCTCTATCAACGTGGCATGATGACCAATAAACAACACTGATATAGAAACTAAAAGCCCAACAATATCAAAAAGTTTCCCAAACTGAAAATTTATGATAGAAAGATATAATCACACTCAAGCCCCTTTCAATAAGTCCTAAACGTGCAAATATCCAAAAATTTAGAAATCAAAATTCCCAAATTTTCAAGAGAGGATCGGCCATGTAACTAGGTGAGGATCACAACCAAAATCTGATGAATATTTTCTCTCAAAGTGTGCAGGGCTCCTCCTAGAATAAATTCTAGCAATCCCTACACCTTGGAATGGATTAAATCTTCAATTTGGGAGAAAAATTGAAGAAAGGGCAGAACTGCCCCTTTTCAAAATATTGGCATATTTATAGTGTATCTGGATGCAATTTATTATGGGATTTGTGCGGAATGGAGAAAGGAAGAATTTGGGACAAGTTTGAGGTTATTTGGTTAAGAATTGAGGAAGTTATGGTGAATTTAAGATAGGAGAAGATAGGTAGTTCAGGTTTGAGTAGCTGGGTTCTTGGGGAGGAACAAGAGTCAAGAACATGGTGAGGAACGAGGCCATTTATACGAGGGTTCGTGAATTTTTATTGGTAAGCTTAGGCGGCACGGGCAGAAATAAAATGGCACGACCCGTGCCATATGAATTTCTTGTGCTTCCCTGTTTCCGCACAAGTTGTGCTATACAAATAGCCTCTTGCTATACATTCTGGCATAAGACTTGGCACGATTTGTGCCAAGCTCAGTTCCTTCAATCTTCGTCGCAAAATTCCCTGCACCAAAAACAAAAAAATTGAGTATACTACTGTTCCATCCAAACTTTTCATGATTAATAATCCCTAAAACACCACCAAAAATCAAAATACATTCCAAAAATCACAAAATGTTCAAAACCTAATAACATGAAATAAAAGCACCATTTTTTTATTTTCGTCCTCATGACTTATTTTTCATGCTTTTTCAAAGGCTAATTACAAACAAGTAGGTGGGTCACCGGAATCACCATCCTTGACACCACCCATGACCACATTCCTATGAACGGGTCTCCACATTACCTTAGGCTTACCCTTCACCTTGGGAGACACATAACAAACACGTTCATCATTCACATGGGTAGATACCTTCTTTTTTATTTTGGGATTAGGAAGGTGTTTAGGAAGTTTGAATTCCTTAACCCCGCATCTTTCTCTGCTGCATTTTAGTGTTCACAATTAGAAGCAAGGAATTATTAATTTCAAAACGAACATCAAAATCATGCTTAAGAACATGTGCATTATCAGATTTACATTCAAAGAAGATAGAGCATGCAAGGTCTCAATAGTGGGTACCACCTTATTATAATCGAAATCATGTATGTACCTTAGCCAATGTCAATCCCATAGCCAATTCCTCAGGTGTAGGAGGTGGTCGAGGAGGTTTAAAGTCCTCGCCACTCTTCACCAACCACTACAAGTTAGGGACAATAGAAAAGCAATCCATAATAAAAAAAATCATCACTAAATTAACGCATGGCATATGTGTCATCAACATTTTCATCACGATCAAAGCTCAAGATATGATTTTTCCAATCACTCTTATAAACATTATCAAGGAACTTATCTAGGCATTCATTATCATTAATCATGCAAGAGTCATCGTGTTGAACAAGTTCATCATATAAAGATATGCCATTGCACAAAAGAGAGGAAATAGGTGAATTATGGTCAAACTTATAAATTTCAAATCCCACCCTATAAACATTATCCTCCAGGGTTAGTGTTCCCAAATGAATATCTAACTTGGTCCTTGTTGTTTTGAAGAACGGTCACCCTAATAAAATTGGGAGTACACCACCATCATGCACTACATCAAGAACGGTCTTTGCATTTTGGAGTTGAAACAACATGGACCATGTGAAACGGTGCGGTCCGTGTCCTTACTAAGCCTCTGGGACAATCTTGGTGACACAGGTCGACTGGTGCCAAACGGTCAGTGCGAAGGAGGTGTGGCACCGATCGTGCTGGTTGGCGCGATCTGTGCTAGGCACCCTAAGCACGGGTCGTGCTAGAAGGGAGCCTTGGGCCGGCTGACTTGCCATGTGCCAACTAGCTGGTTCGTGCTGGCCGGTTAATGTCGGTTAACAACGCCTTCCATTTTTTACGTTGTTGAACTCCGACTTCACTTTTTCCGGCTCAATTCCATCTTTTACCATACTTTTTGGTCTATTGCTTTCTGTCTACTACCATCCTCGTGAATGACCTTCAAATATCTTCTACCATTCTTGCAAATGGCCTTCAAATATCTTCTACCACCCTCGCAGATGAGCTTTTACAAAATCATGTCGAAATACTCACGAGCAACCTACTAGTAATCTCGTAAAGGAAAATTTAGGTGCGTTTGATTACAAATTGTCCATTAGATTCAATTAAGTCTACAAAACTTGGGATTTAGATAAGAAAGCCAATAATAGTCATCTAAACCCTTTGTCGTGTAAACCTGACTGAAATTAGCAATTAACCAAAAAAAACATGATAACAAACATGTCAAATGTATTGGTCAACTCATATATAAAGGTGCACATCAGATCCCTTCTTGTTACCCCTTAACGAATTGCCTATATCCATCATTGAAATTAAAGGTTATCACCTCTTCAAAGTCTTCAACCACCTGTCGACATGTATCAGTTGGATGATCAAGGTTGCAAATGCGTCACACCTTCACTTGTTGAGCTCTCCCCTTCATGAACTCTTATATCATGAAACCAAGTGCTTGGACTTGTTCCTCAAGCTTAGGAAAGTGAGCGGGTTGATCTAAGATCTTCACTCGGAATTGGGTACCAAATTGTCTTGTACCGTTGGCCATTTCCTCAAGTAATGCCATTGTATCCTTAGGACTCTTGTTCGTTGTGGATCCATTTCATGCCGTGTTGACCACTCTCATATTTTAGTCACAAAGGCACTCGAAGAAAAATTACACCAAATCACCCTTCTTGAACAGATGGTAAGGGAAACTTGCCAAAAATCTCTTAAACTGTTCCCAGTACTCGTAGAGGGACTTGTTCGTCAATTTCAAAATTTTGGAATGCTGCTTCTTTAGACCTGCAAACTTGGAAGACGGTAAGTACTTTTCATGGAACCTCCGCTTAATGTACATCCAAGAAGTGATGTACCCCAACGGAAGATAATATAGTCAATCCCTGGCTGTGTTCCCTGGCGAGAAAGGAAAGGATCTCAAGTTGCAATCTTCTTCAGAAACTCCGAGTGGCTTCATATTGGTGCACACTGGGTGGAACTCTGACAAGTTCAACTTACAAGTGACATTCGGTGATTAAGGTGGGAATACAATGCATAGGCGTTGATTTTCCAAGTTTGGGGCCATCAACTCCCATAGCTTTCTATTTTCTTCTACCATCTCAATAATCTTTACAACAGTGGGTCCTTGTGGAACCTCTACCCTAGCTCTTCTCCTTCTCCTTCTTCTTCTCTAACCACCTACATTATCCGTAGGTAGGGTAAATTTCCTAAGTTCATGGTAAAGGTATGTCCATAAATAAGAAACTAGGCAATGCTAAACCAAAGACAAACACTAGCAAACAGATTAGGAGTAACCGGAATAACTATCACAAAGGCCCAACACCAAAAACCAACTAAAACAAATAAACAAAAACAAAAACAACAACACTAACTACTCTACAAACTTGCAATGCAAGTTAAAAGTTAAATATTTAAACTAGCATCCCTCGGAAACAGAGCCAAAATTTAATCCGCACACCGCGGGGTCCCTAGTGTGTTAACAACCTTTTCATGAGAGATAGAACTAACCCAAGGAGTGCTTCACAAAGATAGATATTTATAAGTTTCTCCCATTCTTACTACTAAACTACAAAGGGATAGATAGTGGGAAGTCCAGGGTCGTCCACAGAGATGATAGGAATTTAAAGGTTAACTACGCAAAAGCCGCAATTGGGTCATCAATCCGATCACGTATCGGGAATAGTCAATGTTACAAACAAGTTTTTAAGGGGTTTTTATCTATAAACTACAAGCATTCAAGAACAATAGAGAACATTATATAAAGCTATCACTTGGGGATATTTTCGTTACATGACCGGTATTATATTTTGATCCTATATTCAATCAAATACAAGGCATATAAACGTATCATAATACTTATGTCATATAGTAGGATCGATAGTCCACACTTCCCCTTGTCTATCACACAAAGTTTTTCTCATTTTATTTTATCGACACCGCGTCCGTAATTAGGAAAGTGCAATAACGTCCCCGTATGCCGTGCAATTCTAATCATTTCCTCTAAAGAATTACATCTCGGGCATTTCTCTATGATTGCTTCTTCCTAGGCCTAAAAAGGCAAAGGTATTGGCAACTCATTGTGACTCTAAGGCTGCGAAGGATCGAATTATGCCAACCCTAGTTGCTACTAACTATTTTATCATCGTCTATCAGGCTTCGGCCAGTTCAACTAGCGTACGGTCATCAGAGCGGTGCTCATGGCCCACAAGCATACACCCACAAGGTTGCAGACTCTCACTCCCCCTATTACCTTAGTGACACTCCTAAGGGGACAACAATAGTGCACCATACATGAAAGTAGACTAAGGTGTATGCAAACATAGTATATCCATCATGTTTTTAACAAGAATGTAAGACACAAGTCAACAAAATATTCATAAGCATTAAAGGATAGGAGAATGAAAGTATTCAAAATATTCATAAGCTAAATATTCACAAGTCAACAAAATATTCAAAATATTCAAAATATTCAATGACATTGGGCAAAACTATAAGAATTTAACTAAGAAAGTTCCCTCTCTACCTACTCTTAGGAAAACTAGGAGAATGAAATAAAACTAATGCCTCACTTATCTAATGCTTCAATCCTAGTAGACATAGGTCCCTATATATAGTAGATAGGAATTTGGGCCTTAAAAGAGGCCCAAAAAGTCAATTAAACCCTAGCTAGCTGCCAGGCACGGGCGACCGGTCGGGCATGATTCATCCAGTTTTCTGAGCTCATGCCAGTGCATTTCCTTGCAAGCCGCTGGCTGGGAACATCTTTTGCGCATTTGAATGGTATGGGCTATGTGATTCCCTGCGATCCGTCAGCTGGAAGCTTGGATTCTCCTTCTGAACGGCACGGGGGGTGTAAAACCTTGCGGGTTGTTGGCTGGGAGTCGATTTCTTGGCAGCTGATGGCGCAGTTGTGCAAATCTTTAAGTGATATGGGCTGGTCTTAGAATTTTAAACTTTAAGGGACATAAGCCATGCAATATGGCACGTCCTATGCTGCATACTTAGCCGCACGAGACCGTTGAAGGTCACGGGCCATGTAGTTCCTTGTGGCATGTGCCATGACCCTTTGGCACTGTCTGGATTGGCTAGTACGACCCGTGTAGTACAACACAACCGTGGCAGTCTTCACTTTTTCGATCTTCGACTCCTTTTATCCTCTTAACATGGTTACATATACTAGCACAGCTCCTTCTGTCTACTACCATCCTTGTGAATGGCCTTCTACTATCTACTACCATCCTTGCAAATGGCCTTCTACAATCTACGCCGAAGTGTTTACGAGCAATCTAAAAAATAAGCTCACAAAATAAGATCTAGATGCTCCAAAATACATAACATCCATTAGGTCTAATAAGTCTACAAACTAAGGATTTAGACAAGAAAATCAACAACGGCTATCTAAATCCCTTATAATGTAAACTCGACTAAAACTAGCAATCAACCAACCAAAATATACTAATAAATGTACTAAATGCATTGGCTAAAACATGCCTTTAGGTGCAGATCATCCACATTCACCCTCCTTGAGCTTCGTTACTGTAACTTTAAGCTTCTTCTTCTTTGTTTCCATAGAAACAACAACAACCAGAATCGTTGGATTTCCAACACCACCTACTCTGGCCAACCTACGTGCCAATGCGCCATCCATACAACAAATGAAATTCACAAATTTTATGAGCACATTAAGAAAAATAAATAACAGACATAATCACATAAATGAAATACAACATATATAAAAAAACAACCTCCCGAAGCATAAGGTTGCTGATTCTTCTTCAGCTCATTCTGAAGAGAAAATCCTTCCTTCCTTTTTGATTTCCTTACCAATGGCTTAAAACCTAAACAAATTACACATTTAAAATATATAACAACACAAAATATATAAATAAATAAGTGTAATAAAGAAAAATTACAATCACTTTCATCTTTTTCAGGTTCAATAGTTTCAAAGATAGCTTGACCTCCATCGGGATCAACTAAAACAAATACATATATCACACCGTCAGGAACAATATATGCATAACTTATTCATCATTTAACTAACATATGAAAAACTTTATAAAAATAACCGTCAATGAGAAATATACTCCGAGACACATACAATATAAATAACTAATGCATACATTAGACTACATGTGCAACTTGTAATAAAATAACTAATTCATAATATAAAATAAAATATGCATAACATAATTAAACTAATGCACATTATGACAATCAATAACTATTACACCCTAAAAATCAAACTAACTAACTAAGACACATGTTATACTAACACATGCAACTTCTAAATAAAAAATGCATGTTATCAAACATAGCAAAAAAAAAACATGCAGATTTGACTTATAAATAAAAATGAGGCATACAGAAAATCTTACTAAAGAAGTCAACAACAATAAGACTGATAAATACACACATATGCACACATCAAGTTATAAATGGGCAAAACATTAAATATTCAAAACGATGAACAAAAACAAACTAGAGGAAGAAGAAGGCTACAACAACTTCTCTGCTTTAAGAGACAAAACCGGTTTCTTTTTGTCATCACTGGTTTTAGGAGGAGCATCTCCGCCATTTTGTTTTGTCCAATCCATAGCCTACAACAAATAAGAAACAAAATCAATTGAAAACAAAAAACAAAGAGAAATAGAACAAAAATTAAACCCTAGAATAGTTAACATGCAGAAAAAATGATGAACTTACCAAAATTTCTCAACAAGCTATGGACAAAAACATCAAAATTGAAAATGAAATTGTAAAGGTGAAAAAAATGGAGGAAACGGCGAGAAAGTTGGCAAAGAAATGACCGAAAACCGAATGTGTTAGAATTGCAAAACTGGGGAAAGAAGAGTAAGAGAGAAGGTAGCAAAATAGTAGTGGAGAAGAAAAGGTAAAACCACTGAAAATGAAAAAAGAAAATGAAAAAAATTATAATTTATAATAACTACCTAATTTCTAATTAATTACAATCTTAACCCCGTTTTGCAAAATAGTCCTTGACATGTCAATAAGGGTATGGACAAGTCGCCTTTCCTAAAACTTTCTCGATGTTTATATTTTGTTCAAATAATCATTTCATTTTAGTATTTTAACCTCGTTAATTTTAGTTCAGTTCAGTTGTTTGGTTTTAAAAACTTTGTTCTCCAACCCTAAGTTTGTAGTCTCGTGTTTCTTATTTCCACCAAAACTTTTATTAATACTTTTAATATATTTCACATAAACGTCAGATTATTAATAATTTTATTTATTATTTTTGTGAAAATTTTGCAATTATAAAAAATATATTTCAGTTAACTTCAAAGTCGATGACGTCAGGGTTTGAATTCTATAATTACATCATAAAATTTACATCATATACTCCCTCTGTATCGGAATAATTGGTTCACTTTCTATTTTCGTTCGTCCCATATAAAATGACACATTTTAATTTTTATCCAAAATGGTAAAGAATATGTTGTAAAATTCCTACAATATCCTCTTTTAGTTTAACAAATTTTTTATTGGGCCCACAATTTCCCTAAAATATTCACACTTTTTCACAATTATTCTCTGCCACATCAGCTTGCATAAAATACCGAGTCAAAAGTGGATGTGTCAATTATTCCACGACGAATTGAGTATTAAATATTTAAATAAATTGTTTTAAAATCATGCACTATTATTTATATCATGCACTATTATTAATTATTAATTATTAGTATATTAATATGTATTATAATTAATAACTTAATTCATTGTATTTAACATATTTACCATTAACATATTATACTATTAATTATTAACAAATTGTTAAATACCATAAAATCTTAAAATTTTAATTTTAAAATTATTTAATTAACATTCACTTGATTGTTAAAATTTTATTTATGAATTCTACTATGATTGAATACGGTAAAAACTACAATGTAAGTATTGAAAAGATAAATTTGGGCTATATATATACGCTGTCAAAGCTAAGGCCTCAATATGGGGGGTCTGAAAATGGAGGCTCTATTCGACGATGTCAATAAAAATTGCATCCATGGCTTCCAATGACGCTCGTGTTAGATACGTTGTTTTGGCTTTGACAACTTTGGGAATTCAAATAGGAAATCCACCAAACATATCCATCCGGACCACTCAATTAGCCATTGCTCATCTATTCCTTTGTACTAGTTAGTTAACACATCGCGTTTTGCGGTCTATTAGGACAACAAAATGCAAGAATAATTGTCACTTATAACACAAATTGAAAGCTTATACAAAAATATGAGATGAAATATTTAAGCAAATTAAAGTGTAAATTTCACATTCCATCTAAATACATAAACAGGTCATTCAGAACTACAAACATATGCATGTTCACTACATAGAGAGGTAATATGCAAGTTCACTACAGAGTTATACCAAAAAGTATTAGACTTAGAGGTCACTTGAATCAAATATCACTACATGAAACATGACCTAATACTTTGCCCCTTTTACCTCGATTAATTGTTTTCAAAGTAAATAACATTTTTTACCCCATTTGAAAAATAACCGAGGTAAATATTAGGTTTTTTAACTTGGTTATTATATTAACCGAAGTAAAAGAGGGAAAAACTAAGTAGATGATCTTAATGAATAGCGTGCGATGTCGCATGGGATGTATTAAAATGGTTGTCAAAATCGCGTATTATTTCGTTTTCACCTACATAGCGTGTGATGGACGACCGATGTCTCAAATAAGTAGAGATAGAACTTTTAGATGATAAAGTTGAGAAGGATTTATTTTGAAAAATGAGGAAGTATTATTTTAAAATTCAATAAGGCAAGTTTTGTTATGTTACGGCTGAAAATGGTTGAATAATAGGGAAAACCACAACCAAAATATTAAAGATTTTGAAGGAGGCAGAAACAAAGGTAATTAAAAAGAAAGTCGGCGTGGTACGTTTTCCCGGTTTGGCATTTCTCTCTCCTCTCAACGTCCCATCATCAGTTTAAGTTTTTGGGAATGTAAAATGACAAGTAGTTTATTTTATGAAAATGATTGATTTCGACCTACACACGTATTTGTTCAATGTTTTTGAATTAAAAAATTGTAGAAAATGGTGTTGAATGGTGCGGTTGGAAATGGTTATAAAAATCATTGAAAAATAAAAGCGCACATGTATTCAATTATATATTGTTCAACTAAGGTAGTAAAATTATTAGAAAAACATTAATCATGAAAGTATGCTTACAAATCCTTATAAATTAGTACATAAAACTTTTAATATTAATAATAATTTTCTCAGTTCCAATATTAGAATAGAAATTACAAGAAACTCAATTCGCTCGCATTATAATAACCTTGAAGATAATCGCCCTCCCATCTTCTATGACCTCGAAGAACAAAGTGTCCCCGATGCGTAGGTTTTTGCCAGAAAGGAAATCGGTGAAAGCCTTCGGGGAAAGGGCCTGTATCTTCCCTTCCCCCGAGTAGTTCATGCGCCACTTTGTTCCGTAGCACCTCAGCATAACGGGGGTCTTCTCATTCGACAGAAGAGGTATAATTTTCCTCGGGATGTAGTAATTCAGAAAAAAAAATCATTATGAATATATAAATATATATATATATATGCAATTAAAAAATAGTATTAATTGAAAATCAAATAATTTCATGATTTTATTTATTGGCTAGTTTTAGTCCTTACCAAAGTTGGATTTTCCCACACTTTTGCAGCTTCAAAGTGCAGTGAAAACGTGAGCTATCAAGTGCTATTGTATGGCGTTCAAGCTCGAACACAACAGGTTCGTGGTTTCTCTGTTTTGCAGAGAACTGTAATAAAAAAAATATTTTTGATAAAGTATACATATGTATTAGTAAATATACATGTAAAATGGAAAAATACCTGAAAAGAGGAGCGACTAGAGGATCCTTCGCAAGCCATTAGTCCTGCATATAAATTGAAAATGTTTAGGAAAAACCAGCCTTATAAAAACAACGTGCGACATCGGCCATGTGTCATAGAAACATGTCAGTCCAAACCAATGGCTTAGTCGACATGAACTAACGATGTTTTCGGTGAGTCTTCATGATCGATATCATGACCAATGCAGAAACGAGGTCGTAGAAAGAAATTTAAAGTTAAATTAAATGCGTACATGCGACGTCTTGAAGAAATTGGTATTACCGATGGATAAATTGAGACGACTGGACCGTCTCATGCATAACTTGAAATAAGAATGTGTAACATCGTACACCATTCGCATAAACCAAATGGCATGCGACTAAAGATAGACTTCGTATGCATCAGAGACAGCAACATGAAAAAACACATAATCCTAGAAAAAATTATGCATTAAGAAGACAAAAGTACAAAAAAACGTCCTAAAACAAAACAGGAACATAGTACCTAGGTTTACATGAAAGAAAACTTAACACCCTCAAAAAATTGGGTAAGAACTAAAACCAAAAATACAACCCATACAAAAAGCATAGATTAAACAAGGTGATGTAATAGTTACAAGAATTTAGGCACTACAAGAGAAGAAATTCATACCTTTGTTAGAAGAGAAGAGGAAAGGGGTGGAGATACTGTTGGTATTCACAGGAAACTTGGAAATGATAAGATTAAACTGCATCTGAGGGACCCTTTATTTTGAGACGATGTCGTTTTGAAACCTTGTGTTGTCTGCCTCGATTGGTGTAATGTCACACGTATGTCGTTTGAGTCGACAAATGGCCGACTCTGTAGCGACATCACAGGAGTAAGTGGGCCAAAATATTTAAGGACGCTAGCATAACCAATGAGCCCTCCAAGAACCAATACGAATAATTTCATACCTAAAACACTAAAATACGATAACGTAACATTTTTTTGTAGTGTGAACCGTTTCAGTCACCACCAAAGGAAATAACTAGTGAAAAATTTGAATATGTTAAAGAATATTGATGAACACAAATATTTGTTATTTTAAGAATAGTTGAAACAAATTAATCTTTACACACGAGTCTTTTATAGTTTTATGTATGATCGTAACATAAATTTTTTGGTTCATATGGTAGGTTAAATATTAATGATTCAATAACAAAAAAATAACATTCAACAAATAGATTCAAGATTAAATTATATAAACATCACATTCAACAAATAGTCTTTATGTTATTGATGTTTTTCATAATTTGTTACAAATTCTAAGTATTAGTAGGGTAAGATGATGACATTGAAAACTATGGGAGCAAAACCATCAACTAGCTCGAAGTAGAGGGTGTCTCCAATCTTCAAGTCCTCTCCATGAAGGAATTCTCTAAAACCCTTTGGGGTCAAGGTTTTTAACCTCCTGTTCCCTGAGCAGTGCATGTGATACTCTCTTCCGCAGCACCTCAAGAAAATAGGCATCTTGAACTTTGGTAGGAGCGGCTCGATTTGACTTGGGATGTACTAAATTATAAATAGAAAACCACGGTTACTATATCTAAAGATAAATTAGAGAAAATTATAATTGAAAATAAAATACAGGTGTAAAAGGGAATGACTTACCAAAATTGGAATTGAACTGAAATTCGTCTAGGTTAACGTACGTACAAAATGTGGTATGGTATCGCCGAATGAAGTCCGCACACAGCTCTCATCCCAATTGCTATGGATATGCATTTGGTCAATGAAATTAGTAATAATTAAATTTGAATATTAAAGAATTTACATACTAAACAAAATATCCCTCACTTGAATTGGTAAACGACTACTCAAACCTACTCCTCCAGCCATGATTCTTGAAAATCATATTGTCATGGATGAAATGTATAATGATAGATAAAAATTGATCCGACTGAAATCAGTTCAGTTAATCATTTGAGTCGAAATATATATGCGACGTCGCAGACCTGTCGGTATAACCGACCGGTTAACCAATATATGTACGACTTCTCATTCAAAGAAGAAGAGCAAAAATAATAATGTGAGACGTCACACGTTAGTAGCATATGCCAAAGTGAGAACGAGTGCTGAACGGCATCGCATAAAAACCTGGCAGCAACATAAAAAAACAGAAAACTAGAGAATGTACAGGTTCTAATAAATATAAGGGACACATAATTGGACGAAAATATAGGAATGAAATGTGTAAACCCTGGAACCCTAATCTGTAGGAACAATTCGAAATAAACAACATAGTACACATAATTCACACACCATATGCCTAACAATTTTTATGAAAAATACGAAATTGAAAGAAATCTAAAGAATCAAGAAACCATACATTTGAGAAAAATGGCTGAAGGACCGTTGGAATTGAGAGAAAGTTAAAAGTTTGAAATGATTTATGAGGTGAGCTCCATATATATAGTTTTTTGGAGCCATTAGTAAATGTGCTCGGCTAGTAGGAAATCGCACCTTACTCAGCCCTACCGACATCAGAGCTGACATGTGACCGACGTCAGTAACTCTGATTTGGGCCTCACTATTTCAGCCCACTATTATAGCAAATGAGCCCGCGTTTGAACAAAACAAATATAATTGACCTTAATAATGCTTTATAGTATATTATAAATACTTACTGAATTTTATAATTTTCCATGAACTTTATTAATGTCCAGTTCGATCGGAATCGATTTTACCACACCCTGTGAACTTTTTAGTTTTTACACTTTAGTCCCTCCTAGAGGGTGGGAGAGGGCGAAATGCAAAATGGTAGATTCCAATTTTCAAAAATGGGGGCATCAATGAACCAGTATATTTATCCCTCATTTTCAAAATTATGTTGTTCCATTTGTTGCATCAATGAACCGGGGTATTCGTCCCTCATTTTATTAGTATTAATTCCATTAATACTGTTACGATTAGCGCTAGAAGGACAATAATTTTCACCACATGTAATCACACAAAATTATATATCCTTGCATTTTTATGAATTAATAAGACAATAAAATTTTCAGGCATCAATTTTTTGTAAGTTCTAGTACGTGGTCTTGAGTAAATTGTAAATGGTTACTTGTAAGTATGTAAATGGTTACTTGTAAGTATGCAAAGGTTAATTGGAAGATCTTGGCTGGTAAGTCTCCGTGGGATCATGCCTGTTTATTTATCATTTTTGAGGATTATAAGTTTGACTGAAAATGGAAAAGGTTAGGAATCTCTTTTGGAACTACGGGTGAAATGTTTAATTTTTGCACTTAGATCCCTGCACAAATGTGGGAAAAGTGGAAATGCAAATTTGGAGATATCCTAATCTAATTCACATTGTCAAGTCCAAGATGTTCTGATTTAGGCACGAATGGATCAATGGAACGGGCCCAAATTATTCAAAGGCAGTATATGAAGAAACTTTGTGAAAATTACACTATGGCCCAAACTTTTTTGCATTATCACTATGCGTCAGAACTCTGCACCCGACCATAAGGTCAAATGTTTGATATGAGGATTATGGGTACTGTCTAAGAGGGACGCAAACCGATGTAATCTTCTGTTATTTGTATTATTATTTCCATCGATACCTTTAAGATAATCGTTATGGGAACGATAATTTCCACCAAATAGAATCACATGAAATTTCTTATTCTTGGTTTTTATCAAAAAATATATAATTAAATTCTGTCCATCATATTTTAGAAAGCCCTAGTACATGGTCTAGAGTAAATTGTAGATGATTATTTATAAGTATACAAGGGGTTAGTTGGAAGAACTTGTGGAAGACTATGTGGAATAAGAGCAGTTTCTTTGTTACTCTCAGTTATTATAAGTTTGACTAGAAATGACAACGCTTCTTTTTCGGACGATCAAATGCGAGTTAGGGACCACTAGGTCCCTCCAAGAAAGTGATAGAAGTCCAAATGCAAATTTGTAAATAACTTTTTTTATTCATACTTTCCCTACAATGCCGTTCTGATCTCAGATTAAAAAAGTCGACAGAAGGGGCCACAATCTTGACATGGAGTATTTTATGACACTTTTCAAAAATTACCCTTTGACCCTCGTGTGCGCGTCGCAAGTTTGTCGCCTAATGCGAATTCACGGCCGAAGAAAATTCGAGGTTGGTCATAATGAAATTTTCAGTGGGAAACAAATATTTGAGGGGAAATTTTGAGCCCTTAACAAAAATTTCAAGTCATTATTAGCACCATTACACATTTCTCATCTTTAACACACTTTCTCCAAACCCTACTCCACATCATCCTCTCCATTCACACCACTACGGAAATTCAAGAGCTCAGTCACTTTGTTTTTCTCCAACACCAACAAGTATCCGAAGATAGAGAATCTCCGGGTTCAAATTAAATGAGCTAGTTTTCCATACATTAAATGTTAATTTAGCAATATAATTACCACACCTTCTATATGTTATCATTGATCAAAACTTGTACATTTTCATGATGTTTGATGATTGTGTTACAAAGTATATAGTGTATATTGTTTTTCCAAGATTATGCCATGTTTGTAAGGAATGAGAAGAAATGCTTAGATTACGGCTGATTGTGTACAATAATTACTTATTCGTATGAACATAATATGAATGTGCGACGTCAGTCACCGTTAGTCGGCCTTTGCAATATACAACCAAATTAAGACAGATGTCGTACATGTCAATAAAAAGCATGAAATATGTTGAATGATCGATGTCACATGTAGGTCGACCTTAACGACATCAATCACTCTAGTTTGCGACATGGCTTTTACTAATATCCATTTTTTTCAAGTTGACATTCACTTCGTCTAATTATGACTATATTATGTGTTTTTCATATAGGGACTATCCAATTCTAAGATAAATTTTGTTTCCTATGTATTGGGTGTAGTTGGACAACGAGAGTTATCGATGGTGGACTGTAGATGGATGACTTGTCATTTCACTAGTCGCCCTGACAGTGTTAATACCTTACAACGTAGACAATATGGAGGTTCAATACTGTTAATGTTTAAATTTTATATCAACCTTATGTATTATTATATATTGTAACATGTATTTGTAATATACGTTATACTTTTGTAGATTTTAACATATCATTGTTAATTACCCCACATGAATTGAATAAAAATTGATTGTTGTATAATGTTTAACCATTTCTAGAGTAATCCAATACTAAATAACATGTAATGGCTATCAGCGAATGATTGTTTGTTTCATCAAATATTTAATATTATAATATTGTACCAAAACGTTCTTTTCACGATTAATCCATAACGTCGCATATACCGGTGATCATGCGACACATAAGCAACGTGGCATGTAGAACTGGCGTGTAATTCTTTTTGCGACATCGAGCGTTCAAAAAGACGTCGTATTATTCACCGTTCCACGTCAGCATGCACACGACATTGGTGCTCCGCAACGTGCAATGTTGCTGTTCTTTACAACGATTTCAGCTCGAGCGATGTCGCAGACTTTCCGCTCACAATGCGTGTCTTGTTTGTATCGCTGTCGTTGTTCGTCTTATATGCAGACGTCGTGCTGAACGACGTTGCATCTATGGTATATCCTATTGTCGGTCTTAGTGCTATGAGCGACATCGCACTAAAAACCTACCGACGTCGCTCGGAAAACTGAGGTATAAGATATTTTTTACCTCGGTTATGAACCGAGTTAAAAAATACACATTTTACATCGGTTACATTTGCCTGAGTTTTGTAGTGGCTGAAAACAGAGAGAAAAACCACAGAAGAACCGATTTAACGGGTCTTATTTCTTGTAATGTATTTAACAATAGAGATAATTTTCTTAACCTAACATTATGGAAAAAAAAAGACTTATTGTCACTACATGTCAGAAACACAGGACAATATTTCCAATATAAATCTTGAAGTTCCAAATTCACAAAAGCTCCGGAAGAGTGACAAAAAATCCTTATTTCATATCCATTTAGCTACATTATAATCCATAACATCACGTTGTAAACCTCATAACACAATTTGACTTAGTATTAGTTAGTGTTTTTTTTCTCCACAGTAAGAGCTTCGAGAATTACGGTTCTTTGAGCAGGTTTACTGACTTCACATACGAGTATATGATTTGGCTTCGGTTTCGGCTTTGGCTACGACTTATAGTCACCTCATCTTGATTATCGTTGTGGAGGTTTCATCATCAAATCTTGGAAACCAATGAATAAACTTCAAACAAGGACGAATTCTCTCTGATTTCCTAACATTAGCTCCCTTTCCTTTTTTATTTGGTTTTTTAACAATGTCTCTTTCCCCTTTTGACAAAATTTAGGTTATTTTCATCCACTCAATTTACTTTTTACACTTCCAATACAATTTTCGCCACTAATTTTACTTTTCTTAAATAATATGTTATTTTGTTGGGGTGAAAATCTTTTTAAAAAGAGGGAGTAAAAAACTGGTATTTAAAAGAGCAGAAACAAAACCTTGAATATATTGACCACTTTTATGAGGCAAAACTATTGTGACCAATTGGGTACCATTAAGAGATTTATAATATATTTTAAATGTAAAAGTTTTAACACAAACATCAGAAAATGATGGGGATGGAATTACATCCATTTTAGAGAGGGAGCATAGCTAAAAACATAGGGAAAATAATGGTTTTAGTACCCACTTTTAGAAAACGCAGCATATTATAAGCATAGTAAAAGCAAGTATGAGAAATTATTACTTATGAAAGAGTGATTTCCCGTAATAATTATTATTGATAATGAAGAGAATAAATAGAGAGTACAAAGCATGAAGGTAGAGTAGTTCTAATATAACTCTAACTAGTCAACAAGATAAAATCAAATCTAATCATCTAACTGATTTATTCTGACACCCCCCTCAACCAAAGCGTCAGATGTTCGCCGACGCATGGCTTGGATCTGAAGAACTCGAACAGCGGACGAGAAAGCCCTTGGTGACGATGTCCGCTATCTGAAGAGAAGTAGGTACGTGCGCAACTCGAAGCTTGCCGGAGGCCACCAACTCCCGAACAAAATGATAGTCGATGTCGATGTGCTTCGCTCGCTTATGAGCCACTGGATTCTAAGCCAAGAAGATAGCGCTACTGTTGTCACATAACAACAACAGAGGGCAGGACAGAGGAACTCGAAGATCACGAAGCAAGTGAGTAAGCCAAACAACCTCTGAAGCAGTGTTGGCTAAAGCTCAGTACTCAAACTCAGTGCTGGAATGGGAAACTGTGGGTTGTTTCTTAGCACTCTAGGAAGCAATATTCCCACCAAGAAAGATAGCATATCTATAAGTAGATCGACGATTCTCTGGACAGCGAGACCAGTCAGCATCAGAATACCCTAATACCTCAGGAGAACTAGCAGAACAAAATGTGAGACCAAAATGAAGTGTACCTCAAACATAGCACATAATTCACGAAACTGCTGCAAAATGATCATCCCTGGGGTCCTGAAGATACTAACTGATCGTGTTGACCGAGAAGGCCAAGTCTGGTTGAGTGATGGTCAAGTACTAAAGAGCTCCAACAAGAGAACAATACAGGGTGGAATTCCTGAACGGTGGACTGGTTGAACTATGCAACTGAGATCCAGGAACAAAGGGCGTGGAAACTGGTGCAGCATCAGACATACCAGCTCGAGTCAGGATGTCCCGAGCATACTTCTCCTGACCAAGAAGTAAACCTAATGAAGTAGGTGAAACTTCAGGACCAAGAAAGTAATGAAGAGCACCGAGATCCTTGATCTCAAACTCTCGATGTGTTCGATCAATGAACTAGCGAAGAAGAGTCGAATCATTTCCTGTAAGAATGATGTCATCCACATACACAAGGAGATACAGTAACGATGACCCTCTCGAAAGAACAAATAACGAAGTGTCGGCTAAGCTGCACTGAAAACCAAGCTGAATCAAATAAGTGCTTAACCATACCTGAGGGGCTTTCTTAAGACCATAAATGGCCTTTCGCAAGCGACAAATATAATTTGGATGAACAGGGTCCTGATATTCAACGGGTTGCTTAATATAGACCGGAGCATCGAGAACGTCATTAAGAAAAGCATTCTTAACATCCAATTGATGAAGTGGCCGAGAACGTATCATGGCAATAGCGAGAACCGTCCGAACAGTGGAGAATTTGACCACGGGGCTGAAAGTGTGGCAAAAGCCAAAACCCAGAATCTTTGAGAAACCCTGCGCCACAAGTCTAGCTTTGTGACGATTAATAGTTTCATCTGGTCGATACTTGAGCCTATAGACCCATTTGGAGCCAACCACGTTAGCATTCGAAGCTCGAGGCACTAAGTCCCAGTGTGCTGGCCAAGAAGAGCCGCCATCTCATCATCCATGGAAGAAACCTAAGCCGGATCTTGAAGAGCAGTGCGATAATTCATTGGCTCAGACTGAGCAAGTAGAGTAGCAATAAGACTATGAGCAATAATGTCCAAATAATCCTTGCGCAGAATAGCACCAATAGCCGACCTAGTAGTCATCCGATGAGTTCGAGGCCTAGGTGGAGAGACTGGAGGAGCAGTCGCGATCGCGCGAAGTGGCCGGCGAAGGGGCCGGTGAGGTGGCCAGTGAACCGGGTGGGCTGCTCGGAGAACCAGGTGAGCTGGTCAATGGTGAGATAAGTAAAGCAGGATGCACCGTAGCGGCCACTGGATGGTCTGATTTGGCAGAGCAAATAGAACATGGTGCCGTTGTCGTTGAGGATGATAGCATTGATGAGCCAGAAGGGCTGGCAACCGAAGTGACAAGCCGAGCAAGTGGAAACGCCATAGTGAAAGAAGTAGGGATATTAGCTGATGTATCAGTGGGATCCAAAAAAAATAGATACATCCAGAGAAAATGGAGGTACAGAAGTAGAACCATCAGCGTAAGGGAAGAAAGTGTCGTCAAACCGAGCATGTCTGGTAACATATATCTTTCCAGATGT
>JAULKM010105367.1:0-24541 GCA_032355605.1 Rubia tinctorum | reverse complement strand
TTAACTTTTATAATATGTACTAATATAACCTTACACTTTTTACGAATGTGCTGATATAACCCTATAAGTTTTAGTAATGTGTTGATATAACCCTATTAGTTTTCACAATGTGCTGATATAACCCTACCTGTTACAGCGGCGGTGCAACGGTGGTTCGACGGTGGTCCTGTGGCTATACGGCAGTGGTCAAGCGGCCGTCCGGTGGTGGTTCGACGACGGTTTGGCGGCCGGTGGTGGTCCGGTGGGCGATCCTGCAGCGGTCCGGCAGCGGTCCTGCTAACTAAAAGGGTAAATTTGTCAACTCAAATTTAGATTTTAACACTAAGAGTATTTTGGATATTTTACATACAATCAACGCCGGAAAATGGAAGTCAATGTCGGAAATGGGGTCTGAGGGTTATATTGGTGCTTACATTAACTAGTTAGGGTTATTTTTGCACTAAAAATTATCTGAGTGTTACATTGGTATTTAGTCAAATAGGTAGGGTTATGTTGGTATATATCCCTAAACTATATTATATAGTAATTGTAGGTTAGTCCCTGTAATTATATAATATCTAAAAGAACCTCCGCCTCACCATAAACTTGTGTGAGACCGTCTCACACAAGTCTTTGTATTAACGGTCAAACATATTTCTTAAACAGAGTGGTAATGATTACAGTGTAAATCTAACTGGGACGGAGGGAGTAGCTCATTTCTTAACAAGTACTATGAAAATAAGTACTATTGAAAACATTGTATTGGAGTCGGCCCCCATCTTTTTTATGAAACGTTACTAGACGTCTTCCAGTACCATGAAATGAAACTATTTTCTTCAAAAAAATGCCCAAGTATATCCTTGAGTTAATAATAAAAAAGAGTAAAATGTAATTTTTAATCATCGATGTAAAATATGAAGGTTTATTTATTTGATGTGAATGGTACATTGATATCTCAGCAATGGCACGCCTCATCACCTATAATCTAACTTACATCTATAATCTAACTTACAAGGAAACCTATTTCTATCAGGAAACTACCATTTATAACCTTTCCTACAAGGGAAAAGATTTTTATTTCCCTATCACCCTCCCCAAGTTGGATCATGATGAACAAGAATGCCCAACTTGCAAAGAAGATTCTGAAATTGCTAATCGTCAAAAGTTTTTTTAAAAACTCCATAGAACGGGATTCAACTTCAATAGCAGTAGAAGTAGCAGTAAGAACAGTAGGAGTAACAGCGATGGAGAAATATTCAACTTCATTTGCAGTAATAGTAAACAGTAATAGTAGCAAATATTCATTAGCAAATATGATTTATATGATTAACACAAATTGATTAATCAATATGGTATTTAGGATGTAACGATTTTCGTACTTATACTCTGTACAAATCGACTATTAATACATAATAAACTATGGAGCTCCTCGGGGACTCATTTACCCAATTCTTACCCAATTACATGGTATCAGAGCCATAACAAACTTACCTTCTTGATCTTTTCTTTTCTCTTGTCCTTTCGATGACCTCCTCCTCTGGCGAAACCAACCTTTCTGACAATGACAACAACCACTCTTCAGCCACAGCAAAACCCCTGGTACAGCCTATAGTCTCAAGTTTTCACTCGGCTCAATGGGTTATGAACATTCGTAATCAAATACCACTTATTTTGTATCTTCAAAAGTTACAATATCATACATGGGTCGAACTCTTCCAAATCATAGCTCATGCACACAATATTTTGGACCACATCAACTGCTCTTCTCATTTGGATGATGTCTCTGAAAGCAAATGGCAGCAACTAGATGTCATAGTTCTCAGATAGATCTACAACACCATTAGTGACGACCTTATTCTCATCGTGATTCAGGTTGGCTCGACCAATCGTGAGAGTTGGCTCCATATCAAAGGAATCTTCCACGACAATCACACTGCACGGGATGCGCTTCATCAGCACTTGTCTGGAATCTTTTTCCTCTATTTCCCCATACTGCCATCACCTCAAGTCATTGGCAGATCAACTTGGAGACATTGAGAGTACAGTTAGCGAACAACGGCTCGTCCTCTAACTAATCAAAGGACATTTCGCTGCCTATGACACTGTTAAATGACACCGCTTCCCTCATTTTTTGTACCTCGAAGCATGCTCACCCACGAAGAATCCCTCTGGAATTGCTTTAAAATGGTTGACATGCTCTCCTCACCGGAAGAGGGCCAAGGGCAATGCCACTCGATGCCTACCAGGGTCACTGGTGGCATGGTGGCCGCTATCATGGCATAGGTAGAAGCGGTCCCTCCAGTGGTGGTCACGAGTGTGAGCAATCGCAGCATTCTAGTCTCCACGCCAACCACCAAGGCGCTGCCAACCCCCTGTCGTGGTACCCATCAGCGAGGTCACCCTACTGGACAGAGGCCTGGACATATTCTCCATGCCCATTCCTGAAAGCTCCACCATAGAGAAAAGGAGTTGCGCACTTCAGTCGTGAGCAATAAGGCCTAGGTTACTTGATGCTGCCTAATGAACAATACATGAGTCATCTTGGGCTGATGGGTTCCATTTTGGCCCCAGCCCCAAGTCTGGTTTAATATGGGCAGCAGTATTCAGCTCTAACCTAGCAGCACCTAGCTCCAGCCTAGTAGTGCCCGGATGATTTAAAACCGTTTTTTAGCACTATATCGCTCCAACAACCCTCTAAAAATTAGTACATGGACACTGGGGTTTCCTCCCACATGACATCGAACACAGGTAACCTTCGTACCTATTTTAATTTGAGCACTTTATCACATACTTATGTTGGTAATGGAAGTACTATTCTAATTGTCTGTAAAGATTTTGCATCCCTGAACACATCCCCACATTTTCATCTCAAAAACGTTTTACACAGTCCCAATATTTTAAAAAAAATTGGCTTCTGCTAGAAAATTTACCATTGATAAATAATGTTAGTGTGGAATTTAATCCCGCTGGTTTCTCCTAAAGGACCTCACTTCCTGAAAAATTAAAATGAGATGTAAAAGTCTTGGGGGAATCTGTACTCGGTCACTAGTCCACAGGCTTCTACTTTTGTTGCTTCCCAGCCTCCACACTGCCATGCTCATCTAGGTCTCCATGAGACCATATCTTGTCCTTTTATAGACGTCGGGATCCTATTTTTAATAAAAATCCATATGGTTGGCCATTTGCTCATATTTCTAAACACATTCGCCTTCCTTTTTAAATTCTCAAACTGTCACTTTCAAACCTTTTAATATTATTCACAATGATATACAGACGTCTCTTGTTTCTAGCACCAGTGGTTTTAAATATTATCTATTGTTGTTGGATGATTTTTCAAATTTTATTTGGATTTATCCTCTCAAACACAAATCTGATGCATACTCCAAATTGGTGCAATTTCATGCCATGGTCAAAACACAATTTCATACTAATATATGAACTTTTCAATGTAACATGGGCGGTGAATTTGTGAATCAGCCTTTTCGCACCTTTTGTAATTAAATAGAATGTTAATGCTTTTTGCTTGCCCACAAACTTCTCCTCAAAATGGCAAGGCCGGGAGATCACTTCGCACACTTAATGACATTACCCACTAGGGGTGTAAACGAATGGAGCTGAGATCGAGTAGTGGTGTGCTTGAGCTCGAGCTCAAAAAAATTACTATGTTCGTGTTCGAGCCTATAAAATTTATCTTGATCTCGTGCTCGATTGTTTGTGATCTGCTCGAGCTCGGTTCATAACTCGATTGAATTTGAGCTCGAGCTCGAGCGATATTGGCTCGTTGAGCTACTTACCTTTGAACAAGCCAATACAACCCTCTAATTTATATAAAATTGTAAATTAAAAATAATATATGTTTATAGGTATAGGCTCGTGAAGCTCGGCAAACCTAGCAAACAAGAATGAACGGGTTGGTTCGTTTACACCCCTATTACCCACACTCTCCTCACACATGCCTCTTTAGCACATCACTTCTGGGTTGAAGCACTTCATATGACCACTCAATCTGATGTCTCTACCTCTGCTCTTCTTCATATCATAGAGGCTATACATGCTTGTTTATTAGCTCACACCAAATCTGATCTCACTTCCCGACATGTTTTGTTTGACGAGATAACATTTCCATTTGCTAAGCCACACAAGTCCAGCTCCACGACCAACTCTGTCATCCTATCCTTTGACATGTCACCCCATCTACTTGACATTTTTCACCAAATACTTCCGCCGCAAGCTCTATCCACCCATAAAAAATCACGACATGTTTCTTCACCACCACTAGTTCCATCCTCCCCACCACACCATCAAACACCTCTCATCCCACCACCACCTCCTCGTTATTCAATTACCATTCGTCACCAGGCCGGGATACACAAATCTAATCGCATATACAATTTTCTGGCACCCTCTTCTTCCACACCGGCTACGTGCCTTGCTGAACTTGAACTAGGAAGCCACCATGAAAGATGAATTTAGAGCATCCACAATGGTAGTTGATTTAAGGAGCACTTCTTAAGTGCCACATCGTTAATTTTGATCAAAACTAGGTAAGAACCAATTACCAACAATGAACCTCCTTAAATAAGCACTTCTTAGACACTTCTTTTTCATTTTAATTTATAATTTATTTAAAATGCAAAACAAAATATGCTAAGTGTCATTCATTTATTGGTTGACATTTCACAAATAAAGAGGTACCAACTCATTGATTAAGGAGCAACTCCTTATTAAGGAGTGGTTCTTAAAACTCCACAATGGTCCTCCTTAAATAAAGAGTACTTCTTATTAAGAAAAGTGGGATTAAGGAGCAACCATTGTGGATTCTCTTAGTGCTCTTATTAAAAATGGTACTTGGGACTTGGTTCCAAGGTTGCCTGGTGCTAATATTATTCGTTGCACGTGGTTGTTTAAGAATAAGTGCAGGTCCCCCACCACGTTGGAGAGATATGAGGCACGTCTGATTGTTAATGGCAAGTCTTAACGGGTCGAATATAGAGGCGTCGACAATGCAGTGGCCGAAACATGTTGGTTACCAAAATCCCCGTTATGAGTTTCATGTCCCACTTGAGCGAGGTACTCTTGTCTATTGCAAAAACATCTATGTCGTCTATCTCTTATCAAATCCGGTGAAACATCAGTGCACCAAACACGTTGAGATCGACATACACTTTGTTTGCAAAATGGTAGCTCTTGGTCTGGTTCGAGTATGCCACGTTCCGTCTGCTCACCAATATGCCAACATCTTCACTATGGGCTCCCAGCTCCTCTATTCTTGGATTTTCAGTCTAGTCTTTACACCGCCCTGCTCCCGCTTTGACTACGGAGATGTGTTAGTAAAAATATGATTGATATGATTAGTACAAATTGATTTAGTGAATATTGTATTTAGGATGTAAAGATACTTTTCGTATTCATACTTTGTTCAAATAGTCTATTAGTACTAAATGAACGATGGAGCTCCTCGGGGACGTCTCATTTACCCAATACTTACTGAATTACAATTTAACCATTTTAATTTGATGAATTATTAACATCACAAAAAAAACCTGTCCCAAATAATCAAGTTTGATCAACTCTTGAAACCCAATTAAAACCTGGATCACACCGGACTAGTCCTCAGAAAAACAATTGACTGTTGGCAACTATAAACCCTACCAAACTAAATGTCGCTAAAAATCCAATCGACCCTACTAAACTTAAATATCCTGAAATAATGCATCCCGTAGCAGAAGCCAACAAAAAGAGCCCATTCTAGTTGCGTTCGCCGGAAGAGATCTGCACTCACCGTAGTGCACATCGCCAAGCAGGGGGTTTTCCGTCTATGCCATTGATCACCGGGACCACGGATACTGCGTTAGCCTTGTGGTTCATATCCCCGGCATCAGCCCCGTTCTAGATGACTGCATCACTTTCTTCGATTCTTTCCATGAAAAACACGTCCCCTCAATTTGCCTTCATTTTTGCACCCGAAAATACCAAAACCGCTATAAATGAAGAGTGACCCATTATGGAGACTAGAAATTGCGAGAAAGTAACGACGAATTTAACACAATGCCAAACTATGCGATCTCCGTTGTTTGTAGAAGTCATCGGGAAGCAGTGGCGGAACCAGGGGGTGGCGAGGGGGTGTCGGCGCCACCCCTAGGTTCCGGCGGCCCAAAAATTAGTGCTAGGGCCGTCGGGAGCCACCGGGTTCCGCCACCCCTTCGTTTCCGGCAGAAGCCCGGATTCTGGCCGTAGAAGATGACCGGAAAAGACAAGTTTGTTTTGTCTTTTTTTGTTTCCCGCTTAAGTAAAACGACGTCGTTTTATTTAAGTAAAACGACGTCGTTTCAAGATGCAGTCGGGCCAAAAAAATAAGGGCCAATCGGCCCAAGTCTAGCCCAAGACGAGCCCAGTTATGCAAACCCTAAACTAAATGACCATTTCCTCTTCTATTATTCTGTTGCCTTCAGTTTTAAATTTGGAGAAGGAGTCCGCCCGCCGGCTGCTCATCCGCCGCCCTGCCGACGCCGCCGTTCATCCTCCTCAAAAAAATTACACTCTTTTTCAGCCACCCCTTGCCAGAGCTCCTGGTTCCGCCACTGCTAAATAGGTTGGTTGTATAATCACTTCATTAAGATCTCCTAGGAGAATATGGCACACCTCAGGAAGAGGTTCACAGTTGGGTTTTTTTTTTATTAAGTCGGATGCTTGCTATCGTGCTAGAATTTATAGAAAGTTGAGTGCATCGCTTGAGCAGCGAGAGCATGATGAGAAGCATCCTTAGAGACATGGTCAGGATCATGATCCCATGGATGCAGAGCTGACTCAACCTTAGCCACCCGTTCTTGAGAATCATTTTAGTGCTCAGCCATTGCCACAACAGACCCCATCGCAGTCTTATCAGGGAGAGTCCTTGAGACAGGGTTCATCTATCCATGAGGACTGGTTTTGTCCCCCTTCTCCGCAGCAACCTCCACCACGGTCTCTGTAGTGACACCCATTGGAGCACCCCATGCACAATCATTTCCATGAGTATGTTCTGCCAAAGTTTATAACATTAAGGAGGACAACTTTGGTCCCGAGCAACAGCCACCGCCTCTGCCAAAGTTGGGATCATATGGATATAGTTCTTAGCCACCACCAGCACAGAAGCTCGAGTAGCTCACTGGTTTATTCGACACTCTCTTCGGTATTAGAATGGATGTTAGCTACTTGCCCTATGTATGGATAAGTATCCCTACCGCTTATCTTGTGTTGAGGATCAGATTAACCACATGGACCACGACATGAGAAAAGAGCACGAGGAGTTCATAGCTGAGATGTGGTCTACGAAAATTGGATCATGAGGATTTCATAGCCAAGATGCAGGCTACGACCATTGGAGGTGGGGCAAAGACTAGGAGGATCAAATCTGCGAGGAGCATCACAAGCAAAAGCCGGCACCCAGCCACACTAGGATGACTCTGTGTGGCTAGGACTAAGGCAAGGTTCCGAGTTAAGGAGTAGCGGTGTTTCTGAGTCTTTCTTTGCCGCATTGAGCTTCGATTGCATGCATTGAGTACAATGCATTTACTGATTGTGAGGAAGGGGCCCAGGGAACACTTCATTTTATGCTTTGATAATGACTTTTCCTTTACTTTACGTTATTTTGGTTGGTTTGTTTGTTTTGGTGTCAGGGCACCTTTGATGTTTTGTATGTTTGTTTTGGTGAGTTTTGAGATTGGTGGTGTTTTTTTTCTTCCGATGTAATTTGAAGCTCACTTCTTTTTTTTTAGCATTTTGTGCTTGAGAAAAATCCAATAAGAAACTGAAAAATGAAAAAACATTAACCCGCTAACTTAAATATACGAAAATGGATTAAAATCCAAGAGGCTCCTAGTTAAAATGAGAGAAAATGAAAATTTTGTATGCTTCTCTTGGTATGCCTTTTTGGTAGTCTTACGGGTAGAGTAAGCTCTCTTCTTGTTTTATTTGGAGTATAATACCCCACTCTTATTATTGGCATGAATTGGTTGGTTTAGGACATTTTAGTTCGAGATATGAGAGTTTTGGTATTCTTATGTTTGGGGTTAAGGTAGTCCTAGAAATAAAGCGTTGGGTGTTCTATAGGAAAATATTAGGGATGGCAATGGGCCAACACAGTTACGGATTATGGTACCTCCATACTCATGTCCACAAAATATTTTCATACCCATACTCGCCACATCACCCATGACTGATACAATATTAAAATTCAACCCGCTCCATCATCCATTTGGGTCTCAATACCCACTTCAAATAAATTTTACTCACCCTTTTTATATCTTTAAAAAACACCTAAATTTTATTTTAAAATAAATAATAATATAAATAGTTTAATAATATTTACATTAAAATAATATAAGAAAAACATGTGCATTATGGATAAATAGTAGTTTAATATAAAAATAATTAGTGTGTGCATAGAGGGTTAAGTGGGGCGGGGCGAGGGTGGGGCAGGTATGAACTAATACTCATGCAAGACCCACTACCCAAAGCGGGTATCAATTTCCATACTCATACCCGTCCCACCCTTACGAAAACTACATCCCTACCGGCCCCATTGGGGCGGATGTGGAGCGGTCCTCCACCAAAACCCGCCCCACTGCCATCTCTAGAAAATACTTTCTAAGCTATACCCTTATATATTTGCTTGTAATTTTTTATTCAAGGACGAATAAAGGTTTAAATGCATGGGATTTGATTAGAAGGGAAATGTATGTTTCTTAGAGCATTTGCCACCTCCTTTTCTATTCTTTTATTAGCGGATGATTAGGTTTATAGGTATTTTTCTTTATACAGAGATAAAAACCTCTTGTTTGGTAGTCTATGTTAACTTCACTATTTTGTAAATTATTTTTAGCCTAATGGGAATTTTCCTCCATGAGTGGTCTGGATATGCTTTTATTAGCTAAGATGGAAGGTCTTCATGAGATAAGGCCTTTGGAAAGATTAATAGTAGATTGAAGGCCGATTGCAAAAATGGTAGAAGGATGAATACCATTGAACCTAATGATAGTAGATTGAATGAAGTGGAAGAAGAAAGAAGGAAAAGGAGAAAAATCTTCAAGGCAATCAGAAATGTTCCACGAAGAAAAGAGATTTTACTAAGTGTTCATGCATGTAGGATTAGATTTAAACATACACACACACACACTCTCTCTCTCTCTCTCTCACACACACACACATATATGCAGATAAAAGAGTGGAGGGTGTGTGTTCACCAACCTGAATATATTTGTATATATATATATAGACACAAACACACACACGCTGTTAGATAAAAGAAGGGGGAGAGGTTGTTCACCAACCTAAAAAATAGGAAAGTATGCCAGAGAACGATGATTTACTATCAGCCAATTATCCTTCTCAAACAATAATCCAAACCTCCAAGCATGGCCAAACCCACACCTGAGGAGTATCAGGTGTGTTCGTTGACTATGCAGCCCGTCTTCCCCTAAGAGCCAAGATGCCAAAAGTTTAGGCTTCCCCTTGACCTCTGCAAAATATGGTCAGATTGAAGGAGATTCACCATCATCCTCCATCCCATCGTTCTCTGATCTCAATCGTCAATTCTTTATAGTAAAACATCAAATTATTCAATACATATACACATAATACTTAGTTAAAAACAAAAACATACACACTTACATCCTACATTAGCTTTCCCAGAAAATTCCGTCAGGAATATCACCCTAATCTTTGCCACAGGCAGAAGAAATGATAGAATCCACCTAATCCAGACTGCTAAACCAGTAGAGTCTCTTGTCCAAAAAACAAACACCAATAGAATCCCATACTATGTTATCCTTTAGCATGTTATAACATCCACACCTCCGAAGAACAAATAAAACTGCTGAAAAAACACAAAACCAAACTAACTTGGTCTTACACAAAAAATGATTGAAAACACACTTAGGAATAAGCCATCTTATATATGAAAGAGATAAGCATAGAAATAAATAAAACAACATTAATGCACCTAAAACGTTGCAACTACGTTATAACCCATAACCACCTTACCCACTACCCAGACCTTGAAAAACAGAAAAGTCATCTTATAATCCTAAATGACAAAGTCCACCTAACATTTTCCTTGATGACAAGCTCACTACATTCCATATACTTACCTACATCTTCTGAACTATCGGACAAGGCATAAGTAGGAAAATCACCTAGGAACTAGGTCGATAAGAAAAATAATTAAACCAATAACAAAAGGGGCCAGGGTGCCCCGGTTTTGCATATGCGTATAAAATCACCAACTTTGTGACATAAGCAAAAATCTAACCTTCTTGTTAAAACCAAAGGACAAATAGAATACTGTGGTTTTGCATATGCTTGAAAATCACTAGCCGTGCGACACGAGCAAACATTCTATTTTTCTTACTGGAATCCAACACACAATACGCATGGAAAATCTCCATCCTCGCGACATAAGCAGATCCCAATCCATTCTATAGCCAACACAAAAACCCAACACTGAATACATCCCAAAATATGAAAATCCTTGATAAATCCCCAAGCCATATCCATTAGCACAACCACACTATGAAAATATAACCAACAATATTTGGAATAAATACTATTACATGTTAGATCACAAAGGATTACATTAAAAAAACTACAATAACTAGTGATCCATCCCTGCCACTACCCCAGTCTCTGCATCTAGGATTTCCTTTACTTTCCACCGCATGTGTAGGTAAACTTCATCCCATGTAGAACCAGCAGCCTCCACACGGTGCATATACTTCACATAATAATATTTATGATAAAAAAATTGGACCATATTCTGACCTTCCTCGCTGCATACTCATTAGATATACGGAATAGACATATGTCTCTACATTTCGTTTTGAGTCAATCAATTCTTATTTCAAACAACGAACACGGTTTTTTGAATACCCCTCATGGAGATTCTTACGAAGAAGCTCACCAATGTCATAATGGATTTTAGCATTAACTTTGTACTAATCCTTAGTATTTCCTCCAATTCTTGACATCATCCCTGTTACCAAACATAGCGAATGTCACCAAATCAAGTTGGTCCTCTAACTTCTCACACTTCGTTAGAAGTAGAGTAAAAAACCAAGCATTCTTCATTATAACGCACCCTCCATGATTTTACTTCATTCTACAATCGATGGAATCCAGCCTCTAGCCTTCCATTCTGATGAGCGATCTTATCCAGATAATCAGTCTGCCTTGATAGCATATCTTTTAACTAGTCACTTTCTTGACATGTCTTCGTTACACATTTTTCCGTTAGTCCTCGCATCTTAGAATAACTATTAACTCTCTATCTCTAGCCACTGAATGTTAAACCTATGTTCAGATAAATGAGTATCGTATTCATGTAAAAATGAAAATTATATCGCTTCAGTATTCAAACCTGAAATAACCTCAACAACCTTACAAAACAAAACCTTTACCCTGTAACCCAAGGCTCTTACACTATCCTTAACCTTAATAGTTATCCCTAAACCATTAAGAACCCCATAGACTCGATTCTAATCTAACATACATAGAGTAATTTCATTAGTTAGCTCAATATGAGACTCATCAATGAATGGAATATTTTTATAATCTGTTTGAGGTAACCTAGTAGATAAATCCAATGCTTTAGGAAGAACACGGGTCGCATTGTGTTATGCATAAGGTTTCCTCACCTATATAACTTAGAAACAAAAATAAGCAATGACCCAAGTAAGAACAATAATATAAATTCATTGAGGTTACAGAGAAATACAACCAAATATAAGACAGCAATCTAACCTACCTTAGAATAAGAGAATTCATCTTCGACAGACTTATCACCAAAACTAGCACTCTGTGGCTCATCTTTAATAGTTTTGGCTGCAGTCTCATCCCATAGTGTATTATTGACCTTATGAGGATTAAGAAGAACCCTCACCATATTTATATTGCATCATTCCAACTCCACTAAAATATGAAGTGTTCCCATCTTCTCAAGAACCCTAATAAAGCAAAAGTTTTCACCCCAATCAACAGGATTTTTAGAAACCCCCCAACAACATTAGCCTTATATCTTTCTAAAGCCTCACCCAAACCAGTGACTTCCAACTCGGGGTTTTGCTCACGAAGTCGGAGAAAGCCCTATACCGCCAACTCACCCAATTTAACATACATGCCTCCGAATATACGGGAAAATTCCCTACTACTATCATGTTTATCAACCAATACATGCGGATAGCCAGGACAAGCAGGACCAATGTCTTTTAGACCCCTAATTTCTTCGTGTAATGATATCATCATGCCATCATTTCCTTCCAACAACATTCAATCCTATTTATCCCATCTCTTGACTTATTGTCAATAAATGCTCTGGGCGATTCTATTAAGCTCAATCTCCTTTTCAATTTCTTCACCTTGTTGACGCAATCAATCGAAAGTTGAGCAACCTTACTTAATGCTTTTCCAAACTGCTTCATTAAAATAAAGTTAATAACATAGGACTCAAATTCACAAACAATTGTTTTAAGAACAACGTACCTTCCATGCATAACCATCAGTCACAGTCATACTACTAGAAACCTTTGTTACGTTAGCTTGGTTTTTCATCAACGTAGATGAACTTCTCTCAGACTCTCATCCTACTTTAACCCTATGCTCAGTACTTCCACGATTCTCCCTTAAGCAATCTGTTTCATGAAAGATAACAAATGTACTCGCATCTTGATCATGAAGTAAGGATTTTGTTATTACGTAAAACTTTATGGCTACAAGACATATACAACTTGAATAAAATCACACATGTGTCAATTTATAAAATGAAACAAAACAATGCCTTGAACCAGTAGGGCACCCAACTTCTACAATCTTAACTCGTATTTCCCTTAGGAAATCTAGCCTTTCCTTTCACTTCATTCCCCGATCTAGGTTAATGTTTTCATTCTATATTAGCATTGCTTTTTGGTCTGGACATGTCACATGTATGGACTTATTTCCCCGATTTCCATAATCTTCATGAGGAATCTTCAAAATTTCAACACTTCCAATAACTGGCCTGAAATGATACCATATACTAACCAACATCCATCTCACAGATCTTATAGTGAGCACTAAACAATGACGCACTGAAATCAATATATATTTCATGACATAGAATTTCAAAACCTCCTCGAGGATTTATCTGAGCTAGGGCAAAACCATAAACCTCCAAAACACTCATAACATAATTTGGTACTGGGTAAAACCATAATGCAACTAACATGGGTTTACACTAAACATATCAGGTAGTGGCCTTATAATAACTCCCCCAGTAGGAGGAAACATAATTTCACATAAAAATAAACAAGAGTAATACCTTTTTAGTAAATCTGAATCACCTAACGCAAGAATACTATTACCAGATGACATTTTTTAGAAAATGTTTAATGGCAAGTGCATTACTGATAAGTTCAGTTCTCCACCTCCTTTATATAGGGAAAATAACCATATATTTTTGGTCTAAAGTAGTGAACTCCCCGAAAAAAGGTAAACATTCAAGTGCAGCTATTATCTCTTACCCAAGAAGCAGTGCACATTTGCCGCACCTTATTATTTTGTTAAAAATACACCCAATAACATTGTACAATTATTGTTCGTCATTTTTCCAACATTTCCAAATAATTACAACATATTTATACGCATTAACCACTTGTATATGTGGGCTTATGGTATAAACTTCCCCTAGTCATGTGAAGTCTGAAGTAAAGATAGTATCTCCAGTCGAGCGAACAAAGTAAAAGACTGTTCGCTGGAGAAGAAAGGAGACTTTGCTAACAAGAAATGATATCCATTAGAGATAAAGTAAAACCTCACTAAGAGTAGCTTCTTATTTACAAGGAGCCGATCGGAGAAAACCTATAAGAACGAACAATTCTCATCTATAACAATGCCACTAAAACCATGATCTATGAAAATGACCCATGACCTACAGAGATTATGGAATACATCAGACATAAATAAGTGATCAGAATGCTAAAACAGGCAAGGGAATATTTCCCAGATATTACTCATATGTTATTCGAAAACTAATTTAGTAATAAGAGGAAGATCCCGAGGACTTCTAGGGATCTTATTATACAAGTCTCATTCAATTAGCATGCAGTATCGGGCTGATTCTAGATATTATGGCAGTCTGGAAGGAATTCCCCACATCCGGGATTTTCTCTGGCTATCCCATGAAAGGTCGGCAAGCATTGGATTATATCGAACTTAAGCTCAAAAGTCACATTAGCAACCAGTGGGGGAATATAATACCAGGAGAAGTGCTCCTTAAGTTCACTACCATTGTGGAGCTCTTAGATTTTCCTATTTTATGTCCTTTGAATATTTGTGCTTTATTTATGCTTTACATTTTTGCAAATTTTTTGCTGTGCCATGTTTTATTATGTACTCATAAATCCATGTGTAGTGTAATATTGTGCTAGGTTTATGCCATCTTGGGAGTGTTAGATTAGAATTATTGTAGGTTCGTGAGTACCGGGGAGATGAACTATGCATGTTATCCTGAGAATACCATCTTGATCATTAGAATATAACCTAATTGGCTTATTTTGTAATAATAATTCATGTTAAGAATGATAGAAACCGTAATGAGGGAACCTTCGGCTTACCCTGATAAATGAACATAATAGCTTGTAGCGAGTAGAGTTGTTGTGTAAAAACTAAGGTTGTGTCAACCCTAGAGTTATCACGAGATGCCAACTCATTTACCTCTATAGGCCTAAGAATTTATGTTCATAGTGGACTGTCTGGGTAATATTGTCTTCACTTTCATATCTAACGGTTGCAACCTAGACAAAGCTTTGTTCTTTTAAGCGGGGGCTCATTAGCATTGGGAGTGAGATTGATGGGGAAATAATTATATTATCAAAAAGGCAATTGAAGCGCTTTTCCTAATTACAAAGGCGTTGTGGTAGCTTCACAAAGTGGAGACGAACCTTTGTGTGATAGACATTAGGAATTTTTACATATTTCCACGCTATATGAATAGGCATAGGATAAGTTTATATGTCTTACATGTGATAGAATCTAGGATCAAAGTCATTCATCGATCATGTTAAGAAAATATTATCCAAGACTAGTCAATTATAGTTTAATCTCTCTTATTTTCATAATTACTAGTAGTTAGATACCCCCCCCCCCCCCGAAATCCTATGTTTGGAGCACTAGCTATTCCCCATACACAGTCGGAGTGTCGCTCAATTGTGGACTGTGTCTAGTTACCGTTCAAATTCTAGTATCTCTGTGGATGACCCCACACTTGCCACTAGCTACTCTATAGTAGTTTGGTACTGAGCACGGGAAACTATATAAATTATTATATTTGATTCTTGCACTCTACGGGTTAAGCTCTCCCGCAAGGCTTTGTATGACATCGCGGGGTGCGGGTCAAATTTTAGCCCAGCTACCAGGGATATTAATTCTAGTTTGTTTGTTATCTTACATAACTTGTTCGTAGAGTAGTTTGTTCTTTATTTTTCTTGTCGTTCTTTTGTTTGTGTCCTTTTTTGTGTGTTTTTATTTTCCGGAATAGGTATTGCTTGAGTCTTAGTGTCAACTGAGAACCCCTACACTACGATTTCAAAATTTGTGTGTTTTCTTTGTTTTTGTTTTATTGAAAAGAAATTTCACGTGGAGAAGAGAGGCTCAACGAATGAGACTTTGTAGCATATGTCATTTCGACCACCCTACAGAGTCCTGCTCTTGGATGAGAGAATGTGAGAGAGAAGGGGGTAGGATTTGTTGGTTCTTAGGCTAATGGGATCGAGAATGGTACCCATACCGTGATTATCCCAATTCGGAGTTGAGTGGTAACCCAATTTCATGGTATGGAGATGCATCAGGAAACCAGTAGTTTGAATTAGATAGTTGGAATTCACCGACCTATACCATGACCCAAAATCAATCCCTAGGATTAGTTCTCAAGTCGGAGTATGGACAAATTTCGCAAGCTATAGCTAATGTGACCAAGAGTTATGAATTAATCCAATCACAATTGCATAGCGGCATTAGATATTTGGGAACTCAACTCTTCTTAAGCATTTAGAGAGTTTAAGGGCAAGTGAGTGACTTAATGGAAAAGGTGAGCCAATTAGAAGCCTAATATTCCGAAAATGAACCTTCTCTAGTTGAACTTGAAATTTCGGTAAATGAATCAGGGGTCATCCACAAAGATGTTAGGAATATAATAATCAACTATACACCACTGTGATCAAGTTGTCAAACCAACCACGTGTTAGGAATAATTAATGTTGGTAAAATAAGCATTTAGGGGGGTTTCAACTAACAACTTCTAGAATGCAAATGATCACAAGAATAACAATATATACTAGCACTCGAGGAATATTTGCGTAACATGATTAATGTCATTTCGATCATCAATTTCATCACATATAACTTTAAGCCTACTTTAGTGTTTATGACATGTGGTGCGGTCTATGGTCAACACTTCCCCATACCTATCACGTAGGGTTCACACGCATTCTTCCATAGACACCGCCTTTGTGACGTCCTCTCTGTACCTCTAAAAGATACAATTTATAAGCCTAAATGCTTACTAAATACAATTAAATAGATAGTGACAAATAGGGGTCGTCCACAAAGAAGAGGGATTTTCCTAAGGATTTTCACATATAAAGGTGAATACTACCATAGATATAGAGATATGCATATATATAAAAGCTTGTAAAGAGGGGAGTTTTTTGGTTGGTTTTTCTAAGTTATGAATTTAAAGACAAGTTAACTAACAAGAAATGTAAATCTACTAAATATGAAACAGACTACTAAGAAGAGATTAAACATAAGTTACGGGTCCTTGAGCACAATTGATTTCCACTTCCAAACCTCTTATTTATCCTTGAACATACAACCTATTCAATACTTTTACTACTTGTTGTGAAGATAAATCTTCTATCCTTCTTTGATAGAAATTTACAAGAGTGAATTCAACATCTCTTGCTAAACCCCAGTAATGACTCCTTTAGTCGATCAACGCCTAAAAGTATCCCATTAATGGAATTAAGTATGAAGAATCAATAAGTTTGGTAACACTTATAAACTCTACTCCGTGTCTAAGCATTGAACCAATTCATGCATTTGCATAAAATTAGTTAAGAGCATTCAACGTTCATTAAATTCTTCTATTAACTACAAAAAACAAACATGACAAAGAATTCGACATTGTAACATTCATCTAGCATTTATCAAATAATCAACCATATTAGAAGCTCTAATTCATGCTCTTGGATTTTTATCAAGAGAGAGAGAAAATTATCTACTTTCTCCTAACCCTAACAAGCAATCATACAATCATTTCATATTCTCAAACTTCCAACACAATTAATTTATTCAAACAAATTCAAAAACAATAAATAAACAATAGCAAAGTATTCAATAGCTCACATATAGTTCTCAAGACATGGGCTTGGAAGCCTTAATCAATTGCTCCCAAGACTAAGTTTAGCTACTAGAATTCATACAAAACAACAATAGCAATTCAAACATAAAATCAAGATGAAAATGATAGAAAACTAGGGGTTTTAGAGCTGTAGGTCAGGAAGAAGAAGTTGTGTGAAAGAGAGAGGATACGTTGGTATTTATAGTACAAAAAGTCAAAAATTAGATTTGGGCTGCGACTTGACGCGACCCGCGACACTGGGATCGCGACTCGCTACAGACAGAGTAAACTGCTCTTCAACATTTTCTTATTCTTGTCTAAGTGTAGCCATCTCTTCTTCACATCTTCAAGTCTTCATGGTCTTTGTTGTCTTCAACAGTAGTCTTCGTGGTCTTCAAAATCTTCGAACTATTACCTTGTCTCACAAAATTCCTTAGAAAAATGATAAGAGTGCAAAAGTTGCCCTTAACTCTCCTAATAGAATTTCAATGTAAAATGAAGTATCTAAAGCACAAAAGCCTGCCAAAATGAGTAAAAAAAAATCCCAAAATCACAATATAATATGGACACATCAAACCTCCCCACACTTGAACCTTACTCGTCCTCGTGTAAGAAAATAATCAAGAATATAAAGAAGTTTACATGTCCCCCATCCTAATACTAATATTCCCCCAATCAAAACCTCACAAAACTCTCAATATCGTAAGTCCCAAAATCAAATATCAAATGATAATTTTCTCACACACACCTTCATTCCTAAATCCACCCCAATATACCACTTATCAATTCGCTAATTTCCATAGAAAAATTTCCAAAACCCGAATTGATATTCCCAAAATCCAATGGTATCAAGTAAAGTTAAAACCATGTCAAATGTTCAAATACAAGCTTCACTTCATACTAATATATCAACCAAAAAATGAATTATACCAAGAATCAAGAATTTCATACCTTACTTCGTTTTCCCCTCTAAATTACCCAACCCCAAGAAGACCCATAATGTTGGGCTACCTGAACTATCCATGACTCCAGCGCAGCCTTATGACTCCAGCGCCGACAAATGAGTAAATTGTAACATGTATATATATATATATTCTCTTTCTTTCTCTCATTTTGCCTTGGATCCCTTTCGGGTTTTCATCCTAGCCACACATCATTTTTATTTTGGCTCTCATCTCGCCAACACATTTAGCCTCTCATTTTTTTCCTAGGCCGCCCTTTCGAGTTTTTGGCCTATCCGGACCCCCAATTTTGCCTAAATTGCCCTCTCAAAATTAAATTCATTTCCCCTTATTTTTCCAATCAAAAATAGCAAAAAAGCTTCTGCATGTCAAAGCTTCAAAAACATCCCAATACATCAAAACGCAACATCCAAAAAGTAAGCAATAAAAGATAAATCTCCTCCACACACTTAAACACTACATTGCCCTCAATGAAGACAAAACTGTGCAAAACATAATACAAATCATATTAGGGGAGTACGAACGTAAAATATGCTCAAAATCACTGTTGTGAGGATGAACCACCATTTTCGTAGCGCTGCTGATATAGAGTTATCCACTCTTCATTCCTCTGACGCCTCTCCTTGCGCCTTGATTCACCAGGATCTAGGCTTGGGCAGCCACCAGAGTGTGCCTGCATATCCAAGACTCTGTATGCGAGCTGATCAATCTCCTCATCCATATCCAAAAGGTTTTGAGACATATATAAGTTATGCTCATATATCATGTTGTGCATTCGCGAGTAAAAATCTGGAAGTGGCTGCTAGAACTGGTTGTGGCGGCTAAGAACCTCCTGCATCGGGTCATGTTGTTGTTTCTGTGGGAAAAGAGGTGGCAAATGCGGTGCATCGCGCGTCAGATCCAAGGTAGAGGGAAGAGCGCCTTGCGGGACTGGGAGGTTATTAAGCTCCCACAGAAAATCCTGCTTGCACTCAGCATCTGGCTCGATTGCCAAATCAGGCATCTGGGCTCCATCTCAAGCTTCGTACACTAGGGCTATGGAAATTTCATGAATGTGATACCTCTATCCCCATACAACTAATGAAACGACCATGGATCCATCGTGGTCTTGATCAAGTGGAAGTTGACCATTCGGGCCAATGTGATACGATAGGACTCCCATCTACCCAGTCGATGAAGGCCCTCAGGATTGGCGATGCGCAACTGCTCCGCAAAAAGGGTGATCATGCCCCCTATCGATATCTCACCCATGTCTTTTTTTGCTTCCTCAATGACCTCCGTGACCCATAAATCAATCCATCATCTATATCCTATCCCCTCACTAGTCAACTCCCACAAGAAGAAAATCTCATCATTCTGCACATTCGTCGCATCAACACGACACAGCAAAGTAGTGGAGAGCAGGCGATGTACATATCGAAGGGCTGTATGGATGATCACATTGTTTTTATCTCTCACATTCCGCACATTCCTGTGATGGTATGCCAGAATAAGAAATTCTCCTCAGTGGTAGGGGTATGTCTCTCCTGATCGAAACTCACCCAGATATTTGCTCCGTCCAAACCAAATGCCTCCTCAATCTCTGAGAGGCTCATCTCAATGGATCGGTTATTTAGATGAAACTGAAGGAACCTCTTGCAAGGCACTTCATCCCTCTCCCTGTATGCCATCACCATGGACAAGAATTCCGATGTGTATCTCTTGTAGGTGGGTTCACCTAGTGACAAGAAACCTCTTATACCTCCTTTATCGAGGAGGCATAGGACATGCTCCTTTAGCTAAAGGACCTCTAACGCGAAACATCTCCTGGATCCTTCTTGAGGCTAACATGTCCCAGGTATCAACATAAGTCCCAGTGATTCGGTGCAAACCCATAAATCTGTCCAGGGGAGGTAGTGGTGCTGGCTCGGTTACCGGTGGAGGAGGCTGAGCTGGAGCGAAAGCCCTTGCAGCTCAAGTAAGTCTAGGTCTCTTCGGAGGCATGTCTATCAACACACCAATAAATCTCAAATGCATAGGGATATAAGAGAAAATTTCATGCAATAATCACTTGGACACTATTTCAAAAGAAAATTTATTATCCAAACTAGTATGCAACTCATAGCAATAAGCACCCAAACATCATTATAAAAATTATAAATTGAAGTCAAAATGATGTAGTCAATATACTAGAATTATCAAAAGCCACTATAAAGATGCAAGAATTCACATATGTCCATGTGTGTAAATTTCAATCCAATTGCAATGCTAGATACAATATGCCATACTTATATCCTATTTCAACAATCCCATTCATGTATTGTAGTCTCCAACAATTTGAGATCAACATATAACCAACATATATAGTATGCACTTCTATATCACCAATCTATATCAATATATAGCCAATATCCAATTCTCTAGAGGCACAACTATAGGTACATTAGCTAATGTCAAAGTGTCTGAAATTCCATGCCAGAAGACCACTTCCAAAATATCCACCAAAAGAACAAAGATCACAACACAATTATAGCCACAAAGTCCAACAATTTCATCCCCATGTACCAAATCCAAACTAAAAAATCAATTTTTACTAGTTTCACACCCAAAATCAAATTATGTACATTATCTCATCAATCCCAAGTCCACATCACAAATTATCACAAATAATTCCAAACATCCCATATTTCACAAATTCACACAACTTCACAAATCCACAAATAATACAATTCAAGAACTAAAGGGTGAAGAAATGAACCAAATAAATGCTTGGGATGATGGATTAACTGAGCCAACAAAGATTCCTAACCCAATTTACATTGCAATTTGAAAAGCCCCAAAAGCTAGGGTTTTGGGTTCTAGGTAGAAATTGGCTAGATTTGTGGTGTAATGAATTGGGAATAAATTGGGGGTTGAGATGGGAATGATTTCGTCCTATTTAATGGGTGATTCGCGGCCAGAAAATAGAGGAAGAACGGTAGATGTGAGGTGGTTTTGGGGAGTATCGTGGTGGAGAGGAGATTATGTTCTAAAAAATGGGGTTCTGCTTCGTTTTTTCATATAACTGCAGTGTCGCGACTCGCGATGGCATTGTCGCGATTTGAAAAAATGGAGTAAACGTACTACCAGAAGGTAAATAAACGTCATGCTCGCAACAGACCTTTCGCAAGTCGTGAAAATTTGGTCCTGAGACTTGCAATTTTTCAAACTCTTTCTGATTTTCATCGTGATCGCGACAAGACCATCGTGACACACAATAGGTCCATGGCGATATGTAAAAATCTGGACCCATGAGTTGATATTTTTTCTAAAACTTTTGATTTTCATTGCAATCGCGACAAGACCATTGTGACTCGCAATAGTGTGCCGCGACTCGCGATAGTGTGCCGCGACTCGCGATAGTGTGCATCACGATATACAAAAATTTGGACCTGGGAGTTGATATTTTTTTTCAAAACATTGATTTTGGTCGCGAGCGCGATGTACATATCGCGACTTGCGACCAAATTGAACTGGGAGTTGGAATTTTTCTAGATTCTTCCTAATTTTTGTTGTGCTCACACATGGCTATCATGACTCGCGAGGGTGTGTCATAACTCGCAACACCTCCTTCGCGACTCACAAAATTTTGTACCTGTAAGTTCACATTTTTAGAAAGTGTTTTTGATTTTAGTCGCGATCTCACAACTCGCAAACAAATGAAGTTGGGTGTTGTCAAAAATCCCTTGTTCATCTCTCCTCGCGGCCGCGACTCGCTGCATAGCTTTTGCGCTCGTGACAGACAGTGTTTCCTTACTTAGAATAAATTTCAAAGTTACCAACTTCCAAGCCCTTGTTCCCTTCTCATTTCTTTCACTTCCTTATCCATCTAGTGCAATGCACCTAAATTGGCTGCAAAATCATGGAAAAACACACATGTAAAAAAACACGGCAAAATAATGAAATTATCGAAAAAACTTAAATTAAAACAACATCAAAGGAGAGTTAACAAATGACAATATGGATAATCAAAACCAAGTTTATTTAACATCATCGATATGACTTACCTCCTCTCTTGGGTTAACTTACAAATCGGATCAAGAAGATCAACATCTTCTTTTTTTTCATGCACAAAACTTTCGTGGTAAAGTTTCAAACGTTGTCCATTTACCTTGAAGGAGTTGGACTTAGATCGATCTAAGATTTTTACCGCACCATGCGGTAAAACCTTTACCACTTCAAAAGGACAAATCCACCACGACCTCAATTTACCGGGAAATGGCGAAGGCGGAAATGAAATAGGAGGACATTTTTACCTACGTCAAACTCCTTGCTATTGATCATATTTTCATAGAAAGACTTTATCTTTTCCCTGTAGATTTTGACGTTCTGATAGGACTCTCTTATTATCTCCTCCAATTCTCGCAATTGCAACTTCCTATGCAAACCGGCCTCATCTATGTCAAGGTTGAAGTTCCCCACCGCCCAATAAGTCTTGTACTCTATTTCCACCGGTAAATGGCATAGAATTCCAAAGATCAACCGATATGATGACATACTGATCGGTGTCTTATATGATGTCCTATATGCCCACAAGGCATTATTCAGCCGAGAACTTCAATCCTTCCGGTTAGGTTCAACTATTTTTTGAAGAATAGACTTGATTTCTCTATTGGAAACTTTGTCTTCGTCATTGGTTTGAGGGTGATAGGCGGTGAATGTCTTGTATGATATGCCATACTTCTTAAAAAGTGACTCTATTGTCCGATTGCAAAAATGGGTGACATGGTCACTAATCAAGGCCCGAGAGACTACTAACCTAGAGAAGATGTTATCTTTCAAGAAATTTGCAACCACTTTAGAATCATCACTCTTAGTAGGTTTTGCTTCAACCCACTTTGACACATAATCAATGGAGAGAAGAATATATGTAAAGCCAAAATATTTGGGGAAAGGTCCCATAAAGTAAATACCTTAAACATCAAAGTTTTCACAATACAATATAGGCTTTTGAGGCCTCACATTTCCAGATGAAATATTTCCTACTCTCTGACATTTATCACAACCTTTGCAAAAAGTGTATGCATGTTTATTCAACGTATGCCAATAAAACCCACTCTATAAGGTTTTCCTAGTTGTCTTCTTTTCTCCAAAATGACAGCCACATGCATACGAACGACAAAAGGCAAGAATTGAATGCACTTCATTATCAGGGATACATCTCCTAACAACTTGATCAACACAATGTTTCCACAAAAAGGGATTATCCCACACACAATACTTAGCATCACTTCCTAGCTTATCTTTTTTACCCTTTGTAAAATGGGGAGGGAATTTACCGGAGACAAGAAAATTCACAATGTTGGCATACCACGGTTGGAGGTTCCTGATAGTGAACAATTGTTCATTGGGGAACTCCTCTCGTATATGTTCCGTTATTGGTGATATTACCTCAACTTTTTGTTAATATCACCGTCTTAAATGATCGGCTTAAATGATCGGCTACAAGGTTCTCCGTACCCTTCTTGTCTCGGACCTCCAAGTCAAACTCGATCAAAATAAAAATCCATCTAATCAATCTCGGCTTGGCCTCTTTCTTCGTCATCAAGTGACGAAGTGCTGCATGGTCAGTGCACATAATAACTTTGGTACCAAGCAAATAAGATCAAAACTTCTCTAAAGAGAATACCACTGCAAGAAATTCTTTTTCCATGGTGGAGTAGTTCCTTTGGGCCTCGTTGAGAGTCATTGATGTATAGTAAATGGCGTGAGGCAGTCTCCCCATTCTTTGACCAAGTACCGCTCCGACGGCGTAATCACTTGCTTCACACATGATCTTAAAGTGCATGGACCAATCCGAGGGTTGTATGCTAGGGACCGAGACTAACCTTTACTTCAATAAATTGAAGGTCCTTTTACAACCCTCATCCACCATAAATTCTATCTTCTTTAGCAATAACTTGCACAAAGGAGATGCAATCTTGGAGAAATCCTTGATGAACCAGCGGTAGAATCCTGCATGACCAAGAAAAGAGTGTACTTCGTGCACATTAGTGGGATAAGGCAAAATTTGAATTGTGTCTATCTTTGCCTTGTCTACCTCAATACCCTTAGAGGAGACAATGTGGCCTAAGGCAATGCCTTGTTCTACCATAAAATGACATTTCTCGGAATTTAACACAAGATTAGTATCAATGCAACACTTAAGAACTTGTGCTAAATTTGCTAAACA